>CAUYQG010245660.1:0-57166 GCA_963574415.1 Tarsius wallacei
TATTGTAATTGTGCTGTCTAACATACGTTATAGATGCTCAGATAATTCTCTGTAGAGCAATGGAGTGCAGTGCCTGATCAGAGACACAAATACAGAGCTTTTTCTTTTTTTTTTTTTTTTTTGAGTTGGAGTCTCACTCCACTACCCAGACTGGAGTGCAGTGGCCGCTCCCGGCCACCACAGCCTCGACCTGCTGGGCTCCAGCAATTCTTCCGCCTCAGCCTTCCAAGTAGCTGGAACTACAGGTGTGCGCTACCATGCCCGGCTAATTTTTTGATTTATTGTAAAGAGGTTTCGCTAATATGCCCAGGTGGGTCTCGAACACGCGGGCTCAGGCAATACACTCACCTCAGCCTCCCAAGGCGCGGGATTACAGGCTGAGCCACCGAGCCTGGCTAGAGCTTTTTCAAATATTCAGTGACCTAGCGTTAGACAAGGAGACAAGTACAGTTACTTCTTCCTGTCATGGCCGTCTCTGATTAAAACACAAAATGCACCCTTCAGTGTTGAGAACACAGAGGTTATTTCAGAGCAGTGCCTGATCGAAAGGTATTATGTGGCGGATTCCCAGGGCTGAAGGAGAAAGTCCTGGATTTTTTAGTTGCAGGGTCTCGTGTTCCTCAGCCTTCACTGTGCTGTCTCTGTGACCTTCCAACAACCACTCAGCCTTCCCTGACCGCAGCCTCCCTGGGTACAAAACCCAGATGACAATACCTACCTGCCTCAAACTTTATGGGGTAGTTGCATAGATCAAATAAAACGATACACCTAAAAAGCACTCTACAAATTGTTCAGCATCGTACAAAGTTATGACTGAGCTGTGTGGGCAAGATGGAGTTAAACCAAATCTATATGCTTTAACGAAGCTTAACTTTCCCATGATAAACTGCTTTCCATTTTACAGCTTCCTGTGTATTTTGCATGTTAGAACAATATTTATGAGTTCATTTCAAAGCTTTCTAATTTCAGTTAGAGTCAGTGCAAAGCTTACACATTAAAATTTCTCAATAAATCATTTATTGTTCAAATATGAACTGTTATTTAAAAAATTTAAAAAGAGGGAGGCTTTATTGGAAAGAACTGCCTTACTGTACACTTTGGGTTGCTTCCATGAATATATTTTTTATACAGCAGGTGGATGATAATGTATTGCAAAGGTTTCATTCTGACCACTAACATGTTTGAGGTCCTCAGGTGTCTCTCCCCAAAGTCTTATGAAACTATTCCAACCTGAAAATCCTCTCGGGATTAACTCATTTGGTAGCCAGATTATAAGATATATGTATTTAATCTCTCTTTGGGGCTAAACATTTAGCTAATAATTGTCAGAAAGGTTTTGACATTAAAAATTTATGACTCAAATAAAACTTCTCTGCAGAAGTTCAGGTACTGAGATATAAGCACTATAAAATGGACACTTCTGGAATATGGCCAATTTTAAAAACATAAAAACCATCACCTTGGGTCAGACTAGAAGCCCAGTTCCCACCAGATATTATGTCTGATAGTGGCATTAAAACATATTCTGTACACCAGAGTGGTTTCCCTGGGTGTCAGAGCACTGGAGGCCAGGGATGCTGCCTGAGTGCTCAAAGTTACCCTGGAGGAGCCACCATGGGCTCTGCCTCAATCTTTCTTGAACTCACAGCTCTGGCATCCCAGGCTGCACAGGTGCTTGGGAAAATGAGTTCCATTTGCTTGCTTTCCCCTGGGCAAAGGCATTCCCTCTCCCTTTATTTGAATTCAAACTCCCTCCTTCTAGCTTCAAGAAGGGCGCTGTTGCCACAGCTCCCCGGGATCTGGTGAGCAAGTTCAAATCCCACCTGCCTCTACCCTGCATGGCTCCCTGTGTCTTCCGACTCTTGTGTCCTCATATTTTGCTCTTCATCCAAATCTGCACCATCTTCCTAGCCATTTTAACTGCCCTGATCCACCTATTTTATGGATTGTGTAGAGAGAGCCAGCTCATACATAAGTATTTTCCACCTGAAATAAAATAGAAGCTTGTCCAGATGCCAACTGTTTCAGCCAGCCTCCCGACTCAAATTCCAGGTGAGCCAACAATCACCGAAACCTCAGTTATAGCCTCTAGGTTAGGCACAAGTGATATTACCTGGAAGCAGTAGCCTATTAGGAATCTCTGAAGTTGATATATGAGTATATAATCGGGAAAACAAGAAGAAAGAATAACACAGGGTAAGAGGATAGATTAGAAGGGGCACATTCTCAATTTTCCTTGGATTCAGTTCCGACTCCCAAGGTTAAGCAAACAATGTCTATGACTATTGCTCATTATTTCAGTAAATTCAAAGATTTATTATTTTCTGACATGCAACTGGACAAAGTAAAAGAAGCAACCCATTACTTTTCACAACAAAAAGGAAGTATGACTATTGTCGATAAAGATAAATGTCCGGGAAGGCAGTAAGGATCACATATTTTGAACCCTGGAGCTCCACAGCGCAAGGCTCAGCACTCAGGCACAGTTTGATATGTGACCACTTTACCTAAAGTCAAAAGTCAAATGAATGTAGGGCAGGGACATGGGGACAGGTGGCTAGAGGATTTACATCTGTAGCTTCTGTCTGGGATCACAAACCAAGCCATAAATCATACACTACATTTCAAGGCAAGATCCCATTATTTCCTGGAAAATAAACAATTGTAAGCATTCAGAATGTTTCATAAATGAGTTTTGCTACTTAGGATGAATTAGGATACAGTTTACTTTTGTGTCATTTAAGGAAAAAGGAAGTTTGTTTAGAATAAGGTGAACAAGGAGAAATCATTGACTCATGAGACATTAAACTATTTTCAAGCACTTCAATTACAATAACTTTGCTGGTACACAATGGGCTAATTATAACTAACTCAAGAATTGTTACTAAGAAGGGCTGTTCCTGACCACTGGCAATGAGTGGTGCCACCACACTGAACACAAAGAGAACTAGAGACACATGCCCCTTGCCTGGCGTTGGCTCGGAAGCAAGCTGTCAGTAGAGGGGGCTTCAATGTGGGAAAGGCCTGACTCCTTGAGCCACTTCCATGCAAAAAGCAGCCAGTGAAGACAGAAGCCAGCTCCCGGGCTCCTGGGAAAATGCAGCATCACAAACTAAACCCTCAGCCTTCAAAAACAAAGGAGGACCACACTGGGATGCAGAGCTGTACCTAAAAACTGACCTTTCTGCCCCGGCTCTAAACTTTATTTTCTCTTTCTATTTTGAAGACAAAGACAAACACTGAAGAGACAGATGAAGAAGCTAAAGGCGGGGGGCGGGGGGGGGGGGGAGACAATGCTAAATGTGAAAGAAATGGCAGCTGTCACAACGAGTGATATGTGTTCCCAGCAGCTTATCAAGAGCGAGACCTGAGCAGAGAAACAGAGCTGCTCATGAATGGTGATGTCGTTCCAGAATTAGCAATGTCTCTGCTTCCTTTACTCCCGCGCCTGTGTTCGTCCGCTTCAGCCCCACATGGCAGATGAAGTCCTCCCTGTGAGCCAGGTGCTGGGAACACAAAGACACCAAGCCCCAATGCTGCCTTCAGCGACCACAGGTATAAAGTGGCAGCTTCAAGTCTCTTCTCTACATCCTGCCCCTTGCTGTCTTCTGGAAGCCCCACTGAGAGATGGCAATGTGGGAGGGATTTCACTATAAAAACAGGGGCTACTTAGGTTTCAAAACCTAAACCACAGTAGAAACAAGAGACGCCGCCGGGAAAGGTGAGGAAGTACAACATGGTAAGCTGACACCCCAACGCCTGTCAAGACCTTTTTGACCTTGCTCTGTACTCAGCCTTCCTAGGACGGCTGACGTCTTAGGAGCTGCTTAGAAACAACACAAGAAAACGCCTGGGGTCCATAGATAGTAAATGTGCTTGGACACTAAAACACAACCGCTTTCCAAAGGAAGCTTTTCCTCCCTGCCCAAAGCAGGCCACATGTTTGCTCATCCACTAGCCATTTGCTTTTCATTCATTCAGCTGTGGTCTGAAGAGTTCCTACAGTTTCCAGGTAATGCACAGACTCCAGGGATACAATGGCTTTATTAAAAATAAAAATAAAAAGAACAACCCAGCAAGGTTTCTGTCATCATGGAACCTGTGGTTGAGTAGGGGGGAAAGATGCTATTTCAACAATTCCACAAATCTAGAACTTACAGACAGTGCTGAGTGCTCTAAATGGACAGCCCAGAAACTGCAGAACACGGCAGGCTGAGCTCTAAGGACGAGAAGGTTCTATCTGGGGAACCAACAGACCTGCAGAAGCAGCCTGGAGAACACAGGGAGGGGGAGGTGGTGTGGGTGAGGCTGGAAGGAGGCAGAAATCAGGCCATACGAGCACAATCCTTGCAGGATATGAGGAGGAGGCATATTTTGCCCAAGTGGCAGGAAGAAGACACTCGATACTGGAGGGAAAACACGGCTCGATGAGTTCCAGCCATATCCTGACACCCATGTGCCTTCACGTGTCTCCATGTACATGTGTGAGTGTGTCCTCACCTATGCGTGAAGCATGTCTAGAAAGACACAAGTTACTGCCAGCACACTTCCAAGGAAAGGCCCAGGGCAGCCCCAGGCTGGGGGAGCATGGCCTCTTTGCAGGGGCCAGACAGAGTGGGAAGGAGTCCATGACAAGAGGCATTCTCTCTGAGCTAGAAAGACACACAGGGCCATGGCAGGCAGCAAAAAGAGAACCCTGCATGGGAAAGACCAGATCCTGGCGGATTTCTTGGGCTTCACTCTAGAAGGGCTCCAAGCACGGGGCAGATTTCTAGGTTTCAAATGCAGCCAATGGCCTGGGAAGCCCACGTTCCAGTCAAAGAATGTCAGCATATGTACTGAAAACAAACACAAAACAAACCATGCCAGGCTTAGGAAAGCAGGACAGAACGCCCCGCTGATGCACCTGGAGGAACGTGAGGGGAGCCTGGAAACTGTCTCCAAGAGCCACTCCGAACAGCCTCCCAATCTGGGTGAGAAAGGGCCCAAACCAGCAAAACCCAAGCTCCAGAAAACACAGTTTGAGACAGAGGTAGGGAGGCAGCATACAGGTAAGAGGGTGTAAGAAGCTGAAGGGTGAGGCTGTGGACCTCAGGAAAAGCAGCCCTGGGCACAGAAAATTTTTGAAAAATATGGTGACAGAGTCCTGCTTTTCTTTCTTCTGTCTTCCATAATTTTTTTTCAGAAATACCACTTCAATCAAAGTTTTGACAATTATGAAACATGTCAGCTGATAGTGAGAATTCATCAAACGTGCCATAAATGACAAGAAATGAGAACCTGGATCCTGAAATTGGATGGGCTTCAAAAGTCCCTGACAATCACTGCCATAAATCATCCAGGCACATCAATCTCTGGCTGGAGCAGGCTGTGCAGGCGGCAGAAACGTGAGACAGAGGCTCACGCAGGAGAGGAGAGCCACACTCTAGGTGGGAGAGGAGGGCTCATGCTTGAGTCACAGAGATCGAAACCAGAGACATACGGTGAGAGAAGCCACCATTATCACAGACATGTACCACAAGAGACACAGGGCCCATGATGAGACCTGTGACTTTCCTAGGAACCCTGCAGGCCCTACTGAGAAAACCCCAGGCCACTGGGTCACAAGTAAGTCACCTTTCTGTCCACACCAACCTCAGCACCAGCTCCATTAAGGACAAGAGGAGAAATGAGGAAGCCACTGCATGGATCCCATCAGATGCCTAAGATGAAGGGTTTGGCTGTTACTTTCTGTTTATGTAGAGTTTGTACATGCTATTTCTTGATAAAGATAAAAAAGTAACAATCTCTAGGCTCTTTTCCCTGCTCAATTCCTCTAATTATTTTTCTTTTAATGCAATTAAACATAATAAACCTGTCTCTCAGTTATAGCTTTTTAACATAAACTGTTAAATTTCCAAAAGGGCAAAACAAACTTTTGAGTGCTGTACCTGAGATAGTAATCAATACATTCACCATCACCCTCTCTCAGCAGATGACCCCAGTAAGCCACTTGGGAAAATCCCAATGAAAAGCAGCAGTGGGTTGATCTTCGTTTGATTCCCAGCCCTGCCACGAATGTTGTTGCAGTCAGAGCAAGTCACTTAATTGTTTCTTGGTTCTTTCATCTTCGGGGAAAAAAATAGCACTAGTTACTTCAGACAACGGTCACTGATCTCTGGACTGCTTAGCCACATCCAGAGCCTTCAGGGCCCTTCCCAAGCCAAAATGGTTCATTTGACAGAAAATGGAGTCTTCTCAGGCATCAATTGTCCAAGGAACTGACCCAATGCACAGCTACAAGAATCTGGGTCACCAAGAAAGGCACTTCCAGCCAGGCACAGTGGCACATGTCTGCAGTCCCAGCACTTTGGGAGACCCAGGCAAGGGTATCATTTGAGCCCAGGAGTTTGAGACCAGTCTGGGCAGCACAGCAAAAACCCATTTCCAGAAAAAAAGGAGGTACGTCCAGTCCTAGAGAATGGGTCATAAACTGACTTTCAAATGCTAACTTTCTTAAAACAGAAATTGTGAGCACCACTCAGAGTTGGTGTTTTGAAAGTAACTCAAGTATAAAGAAGAGTTTTACAATGAAGCATCCCTTGAGTCTATTTGTATCATTAGAAAATTAAGAAAGGGCAGGTACCAGCTTCCTGCTGAGAGAAGGTTTTCAAGTTCACAAAGCTGTTTCATGTGTGTGTGTGTGCATATACATATGTGTGTGTGCATATATATGTGTGTGTGTGTGTGTATCCACATTATCTCATTTAATGCTCTCAAAGTTTTATAGGAATATCTATATTCTTCAAACATGGAAGAAACTAAGGTTCAATGGACAGAGCAGATCTAGCTCAAGAGCACCCCCCAAGGGCAGAGACTACTCACCTCTGGTCTTCTGACAAGGCTGACTCCCCCCTGTCCTCCCCGCCAAGCACCTGCTCTGAGGATTAGCTTTCATAAAACGCGAGTCTGAGGGCGATCAGCTTCCCTTCTGTCCACACAGGGTCCATGCTGAGCCGTGGTATTCAGGGACACAGTCATGACTGCATGCCAAATGCCCAGCCACCGGCAGGGGAACCATCTGCCCCATCATCAGTCCCATCTCACATCCCCACATCAACACAAAGCCATAAATCTGCAAGTTCAAAAAAAAAAAAAATCTTCCAGTGCACTATCAGTGCTCAAATCACTGCCCACCGATTCAAACGTTGCCAGCAATGGGCCAAGGTGAGGGTAGAGTCACACCTATTGCTGTGCCCTTCTTGGCTGCCTGGGGGGAGCAATCACCATCATGAGCGTCATGAGCATAGTCATCAGTAACATGCAATCACCAGCACGCAACAGCCAAGCAGCTCGGTAGGAACACTGACTTTCCCCTGAGCAGAAAATACCGCCATTTCTCAACGAATTATGCTGGGAACCCATGGTCGCCAAAATGCATTTTCACTTGCATGTGGAGGATTTACAACACAGCGGTCCCAGGAGAAGAAGAGAGAAGGCTGTGGCCCCAGCAGGCCTTTGGGCGAGGATGACGACAAAAGCACCAAAACCTATATATCTGAGCATGGTGATGGCACCCATGCTTGGACCCTTGAAGCCACGCCCTCATTCCAGAGCCACCAGCACTCACTCCACGGTGGTGCAGGGCCAGCAGGGAGAGGGCAAGCACACAACTGGCCTTGGGGAAAAACAAACTTCACCAAGCTGACTTCCGGGTTAACTGGGGAAACACCAGACACCTACAGAAAATGGGTGCGTGAGAGCATTCTCAGTGGAAATCCTCACGCGAACCATCTACCAGATGCTGTGCTTTTTATGGAGGCTAGAAATGCGCCTGCTTTATTTAGGTGGGTGTCTGAGAACCTGGTGTTTTCCCGTTTTTCCAAATGAAATAAGAGAGAAATCCCTATATAGATGACTTGTTGGTGGATGAATCAACTACAAGAAGGAAAAAAGAAAAAGTCAGTCCTGAAGCAACATGTAATAACGTACAATATACTCAGCCTAAGTATAGGGCAGTCACATTAAAAATCAAAAGATGTTACTGCCTCTCTGGACAGACAGTGTGTGCTAGAAACAAATGACTACATGAAGCCAGTTTAGGAGTTTAAAATAAAACACTTTTACAGAGGTATGTTTATAGTTTTGACCTTGATGAAAATATAAAATAAAGGTTACAAGTATTATTTTGTTAAGGGCCATGACATAAAGACATAAAGATAGTATCTAATCCAAAACATGCATTCAGGTAGAGCTGGACCCAAATTCTGGCCCATCTACACATAAGCTGGGAGACCACAAGTAACTGGCTTCTCCAAGACTCAGTTTCCCCTGAGACTCAGAGATGTGAGGGGGGGATCTCACTAAACTCATGTGTTGTACTGTGTCACACAAGGCAAACACTTAATGAGTCTGTGATTTTCTTCTGCAGATGAACCTGACCTGAACGCTATAGGTCAAGCAGCAATGATGCCGTTCCTTAAGCAAGTTAGCACGTTGAGCCAACAGTGGATGTCTGTCACCCGTGGCTTTGCTCTTTCTATTGACTTCTGACACACACCACGTGGTACTTGCACCAGCTGTAGCTAGAGCTATCAGGGAGCAGGCCGCCTATCTGCACATTCCTTATTGATTCTGAGCATAAATATTTTCCCACAAGTATTTGCTTTCCCCAAGGTTAAATTACAAGTTCACCCAAAGTCTTGAAACACATTATTTGAACTTCACTACACAGTCTTATGCTCCATGCAGTGTGGGTGGCCTGAATTCTGTACACTGCCAACACTAGAGAATGATATTTATCCAGAAAATTCCCAGGGATATTCCCTCAGGAAAGTTGCAAAAGTATTTAGCTCTCAATCTGATAATGATTGGATTTAAACCAGTGCTTTTCTGAGACTCTACAACCATCTCCCTCCCTCCCCACCCCCAAATAAAATAACCGCAGAGTGGATGAGGCAGGTGATTTTGTGAGAAGGGGTTTCCAAATTGTGTTTTCCTATTTAAAAAACAAAACACCCTATGGATATACCAGTCAACCCAGGCAGGGCACAAGATGCTGAGAGAAAAGAAATTGGGGAAGGAAATGCTAGAGTGACAAATAATAGCAGACTCTGAAAAAAAATGCATATGCCTCAGATAAACAGTAATTAAACAACCTAGGAGCATGCATTCTTTTATCAGGAATATCCTCCTCTGGGTCCCAGGTCTATAGCTGAGAAAGAGAAATTAGAGGGTCCTTGAGGTCTTGGCTTCTGTTTCTAGAAAGTGGAATTCCTCTTCCCTTCTTCCCCTCCCAAAGGTACCTTACAGAGGAAACAAAAAGGTGCAGATACATTCTCGGAAGCTTCCCAAGGTCCTTGAAGGTGTCCAGTGCTCCTTTCCCCTTCTGAAATACCCATTCAGGAGGGAGAACGTGCACACCTCTGGATGTGCAGAGGGCACCACAGCAGGTGCCAGGTGTAGACTAATGAAGCAGGTCTGGTATGTCACAGCTGAGAGCCCAGAAAGGGGGATGAGCTAGACATGGCCTGCGTGGTCCAAAGGGGTGCATGCAGGTGAGGTGGAGAGGGCCTACATGGTCTAAATGGGGTACAGATGGGCTGGAGAGGGTCTAAATAGGCTGAGGTGAGCTAGTGAGGGCCTGCATGATCTAAATGGGGTGCAGGTAAGCTAGAGAGGGCCTGGGTGGTCTAAATGGGGTATAGGTGAGCTGGAGAGGGCCTATATGGTCTAAATGGGGTGCAGGTGGGCTAGAGGGGGACTGGGTGGTCTAAATGGGGGTGCAGGTAAGGGAACCAACTGCTATTCCACTCCAGCTAAGTGCTGTCATGTAAAAATCTGGGCTGCAGTTGCCAAAAGTTCTGACTTTTCATAGAGTAAAAATGGAAATTGATAGTTTTCCATTTGAGAAATCTCAGTTAAAGTCAGTAATTTAAAATTAAAGGCTTTGAGCCGTAAACTGCCTCTGGGAGCAGCTGGTCTCTGACTTCTGAATGGCAATGTCTGCCTCCCTTGAGGACACTTATCTCCATTCTCCACCCTACCATGGGGTAAACAGGGTTTATTTCCACCCCCCCTCCACACCTGACCCTTAAAGAGATGGTGAGGGTCTGTCTTATGTGAGGTTGCATTTCAGCCTGACCTTACCACTTTCTCAGGATTCAGCATGTCCTGAGGATGACCGCTAAGTTTTCAGGAATTTTACAAGCTGATGTCAGACTGGTGGCTTTACGCTGGCTATGATGAGAGCATTTATACCACAGAAATTGGCAACACTACAAACCAAGGCTGTTCTTGGCCCTAAAGCCCACTGTTAAGCCTCAACCCCTGATTATGGCCAGCTGGGCAGCCGGTTGAGAATGAAATCAAAGTGCCACGTTAAATCCAAGAACGGGACGGAGTTAAGTCAACACAGAGATCTTCAACACATAGTCCCCAGAGCAGAAACAGCATGTCCTGGGAAAGTGTTGGAAATGCACATTTCCAGGCCCCTCCTAGAGCTAGTACATCAGAAATTCTGGAGCGGGATCCAGCAACCTGTGTTCTGCAGAGCCTCCTGGGGTTCTGATGTGCAAAGAACTGCAGCTTTAGGACAATAAAGATCTGTTTCAGGGGTTAGGTCGATGTTCACGACTCTCCAATAATCTGGTATCTTTAAAATCCCATCAACGCCTCATGGTGTCTTTCACAGAGAGGAGCAATTTCACTTTTAAGCTACACTGAAATTTCATCCCCAGGTATATAATTTAATTAATAGATAACCAGGCATCAGAAATAGAATTTGCTCTCAAGCAAAAATGCTGTGTACACTTCTTTCCATTTCAACTTCTTAAGGAGGGTGTCACTTAGAAAAGTGCAGCACAACTTCAGTGTACAGTTTTTCAATAAAGACCAAGGACTAAGGCAAGGGTTGCTGCCTCTCTGGCCATCAAGAGTTCCTCCAGAGGTCGGGCAACTCAGGTAGTTGTGCCCACTGCAAGGCACTGAATGCCTGTCCACTTCCTGCTCTCCTGTGCCAGGAAAGTCAGCAGGTTTGCAAAGCCTGTCTGGTCACTACAACGTCTGACATGGAAACCCTTGCATTCAGGACGGTCCTTAGACTTTCACTGTTTGTGAATTCAGTACTGTTATTTCTTTCCTGTCATCCAGTGCTCAGAAATCTTTTGTAACATTAAAAAAAAAATGTAAATACAGCATTGGTAATAATATCACAAGATCTGTACCAATGCTTAGGTCCCTAGGTCCAGAATGTTATCAAAATATATATATATATATACTATCCCGAAATTCAAGCTAGAGCTTCTGCCTCTAAGTAACTATTCCAAAAGATTCTGCTTCTCATTCATTGAATGACAAGTAAGTATATGATGATCTTCACAGAAACTCCAGTTTCTATGATTGTACATAAGATGAACGTATTAGCAAAATTCGTTCACAAAGTACAGGTAGTTGCTGAGTAACTATCATGATATAATTTTAATAACTAACTCCTGGAAAGGGGGTGGACAGAAGCTGAAGATTAACTGGGAATAGGAGGCAAACTAAGAATAAAAATAATACAAATAATAAGGCAAAAGCAGAAGAAAGTTTAATCCAAGTAAGACTTATGAAATATCCATTATACACAAGACGCAGATTTTTCAGATGGTAGCATGTTGTATCCACCATGTATCGGGCTCCTCTTGTACTGTGCATTTTTAAAGAGGCACTTCCTCAAGTGCTCGTTAACTCTTGATACAGTTTCTGGAAGTAACCTAGTTTAATTTCAAATCTCTTTGGAGTCTTGCTGTGGGTGATTCTGAGACAACCCCAGAAAGGTGCCATCACTTTGTAAAGTAAGCTCTGTATCAGAGACACGTTTCCTTGGCTACCAGAGTCACCGGCACATCTTATTTCAAACACTTCCTTCCAGCTACCTGAAGACAACGTTTCTGGAACCTGGACAGAGACTCACATCTTCTCAAAGAGAAAACTGATCAAGGCCGACAGGATCCTTGAGCGAGCGTCCTGGGATGTGGGCTGCTTGCTTGATGCTGCTCTTCTAGTACAGAAGGCGCAGCAGCCCGGACCATGAGGCACAGTGGCGCTGCGATCACACAGAGTTCATGTGACAGTGTGCCACTCTGTCTGAGGTTACAGCGCTCCAGTGGCCTGCAGCATCTGGGAAGGAGGTAGCAAGGCCAGGATTACTACTTCCACTGCCCTGATGTGGTCCATGAGTCTAGGCTGCTGAGACACTCAAGAGGAAGACCAACTCACAAAGGGGGTTGTGCCAGAGACCTCATGTTCTACCTCGTTACAGTCTGCAGAGGCAGGAAGTGATACTACCCACAACCAAGGCCTGGCAGTCACGTTCACTCCTATTTGCACACAGAGGCACCACACGTCATGGGAAAACAGGGATTCTGTTGCTGCCAGAAATGCAGAATTGGAAACCAGCCCCCACAGGTGTTAGCAGAAAAAGATGGGTTTTTAATTAAAAAGCGAAATTAGAAATGACACACTGCACCATATGCATTGGGAAATATGGCTTCTGACTATACTAAGGGTGTTAAAACAGCATGTTGCAAAGGGTCTCCACAGAAACCAAGCACTGGGCTTCTGGAAAGGAGAGAGAGAGAGAAGGAAAGGAAAGGGACGTTCTTTGAATGCCAATCCTGGCAGGCAAAGCTGCGCTGGGCTCTTTATCCCCAAAGATACTTAACCCCCCAGGCCATGCTGCATGTACTGTGGCAGTGGCACCAGCACACGTGGAGCTGGAAGTCCTGGCGTGGAATCTCTCAGGTGGCACATGACTGATGGGATTCGAGCCTCCCCCCACCCCGAGTCTGAAGCCCCCAAAAGTCAGAGACTTTCCAAAGTCACACAGTTGGGATCTGCCACAAATCCACTCACATGTAACAGTTGTCTTTAAAACTTAAAAATAAGTTTGCCTTGCTTTAAGTTCAACATTTTTAAACTAGATGCCATCCTTGTCAGTTCCTTCTAATCTACATTAAAGGAATAAAATTTTAAAGTATATTTTAAAAAACAAAATCTTCCCCAGAAATCAGATGAATAATTTTAGATGTGACTTATATAAACTTGATTTAAACACATACAACAATCAGTATCAAAAATCCACAACTCGCAACAGTCCCAGTTTGCCAGCAGGACCTGCACAAGACAGCCACCTCAGAAGCCTGATGTCTTCCCCACATAGCCACAGGCATGGCTGCTCTTGGACTCTAAACTGAATGTTTATCTAATCTGTAGACATTTTATATTTGGACTTCGATTTAAAAAGGCTGGTGGGACTCTGTGCACTGTCTCCTTTTCAGCACAAGAAGTTCAATCTGATGAGTCCATCTGAGCATAGATCCTGTAACTCTCTGAGCGTGGATGTGATGTACTCGTCACTTCCACTACTATCACACTGAGCCCTGAGCTCACAACATAACACCTGGGCAGTAGCAACTCCTCTCACAGCTGTCTCCCCTGCTCCTTTCTCCATCTCAGTCTTTATTCATACATCCGTGATATCCAAATCCACATTCCAACTTCACCTGTACCTTTCCAGCTGCCCAATGGAGATCTCCATCTAGACAATCCCCCCAGGGCACCTCAAAGCTGACATGTCCCCAGCCCATCACCTTCCCACCAGACTCCTACATGTCAACCACAAACTCCTAGCCTATCAACCATGCCCCTGAGTACCTCAAAACTGACATGTCCCCAACCACATCACCTTTCCACCAGACACCTATATGCCAACAACACACTGCTAGCCTGTCAGCCACTCCCCTGGGCATCTCCCAGCCCGTCACCTTCCCACCAGACTCCTACATGCTAATGATACACTACCCAAGCTGCAGCCACACCAGAAACCTCCATGGGCCTCTGATGCTCCCCTCCCCCACTCTACAGTCTAAACACATCAACTGTTTCCCTTCTCTGCATCTGTCCTGGCCTCTCTTAGAGCCTCCTTCACCCCTGTAACCGCAGAATCACGTCTCCCTGCTTGAACTTCTTCCCACTCCATCCATTCGACCCTCCATGTTGCAACAGGAAGGCCAACTGAGTTCGGCAGAGTACAGCAACGGGAGAATCTCCATCCTGGGGTCTTTATTCTGATAATGTTTCCATTTTTAACGAGAAATGTTACTTCTCTGGCCATCAATGAAGACAAAAACTGTACACATTTAATAAAGTCACAGCACTGGGTCCACAATGGAGTTGGAAATCTTCAGCCTTAAGCGAGAGAACCTTCACCACAGGTCTTTCATCACCCTCCCAGCTTGGTCCTCCCACCCCTCCCCTTTCTCCACGTTACTTTGAACCTCTATGGCTTTTGCAAACTCCATTCCCTATTCCTGAAATATCCTTCCAGGTGAACTTTATATCAGTCTCCCTTTCTTATCTTTCTCTGGGTCCTAAATTTGCTTCCTCCTAAGAATCTCCAAAGTCCAGTGGCACATATCAGTCCAAATCAGACAGAATCTACAGGGTAAAAAACTTGGAGTCTGAATTTCATTCCCCAGGTGACTATTGTATTTACGTTAGATTAAGAAACACTGACCTAAAAAACATTCAAGAGAACATGGGAAAGAGGCCAAGAACGGTTGCTCATGCCTATAATCCCAGCATTTTGGGAGGCCATGCCAGGAGAATTGCATGAGCCCACGAGTTCGAGACCAGCCTGGTGTGACACCATCTCTAAAAACATTCAGCCAAGCATGGTGGCATGTGCCTTTAGACCCAGCTATGATGGAAGGCTGAGGCAGGGGAATCCAGGAGGTTAAGGCTGCAGTGAGCAATGATCATGCCACTATACTCTAGTCTGGGCAAAAGAGTCAGAGCCTGTCTCTAAATAAATAAATAAACATAAAATAAAAAATGTATGGAGGCCCAAATAATTTATTTGCTGATTGTTGCTTTTACTCCAAGGTTAAGAATGTATTGTTTCAACATTAAGACCCAGAAGGTACGATGAAAAGACCACCAACTAGTAATATCAAAATGCCAGAAAAATGAAAATCTTTGAAGATAGTGCTGATGAACGGTTTTTACTCACCACCAAGCAGGCACCAATAATTCATAAATTCATAATTCATGAACCACAAATTATGGGTAAAGGTGAAAGGACTTAAGACTTCCCTTCTCGTTGAGTTGGTGAGCTAACCTACTGACAGAGCAGGCCTGATGGTTCCTTCCAAAGATAAATAAACAAGTGTGCGTGTGCATGCATGGAAGCGCGCGCGCACACACACACGTGCACACACACACACACACACACAAAGAAAGCCACTAAAGCAAAAAGACAGGTGATAGCACTTTGACTATATCCATGTAAGCATTTTCACTTTGAACTTCCATTCTGAAGTGTGGCTAAAAAATCTCAAAAATTCTATGAAAGCGTTAACAACCCCCAAACATACAGTCCTACAACGCTGAAGCTGTTTAATGAAGAAGCTTTCAAATGGGAACTAGAAAGACCCCATCTCTGACCTCTGGCATTGTTCTTTTCATTATGGTGAGAAACCCAATATTGGTGACTTAAAAAAAAAAACACTTATTTTTAACAAATGGCTCTACAGTTCAAAAAAGTCCACTGGTCTAATTATCAGTCCTCAGACCAGTCCTCAGACCACAGAGTCACACTAACCCCTGCTGCAACTCTCACTTCCCACAATGCCTTTGTTCCCCAGAAACCGGAATCCCAAGTGTATTTACAGCGAGGAAAGGTTGTAGGAAACAATCTCCCCATAGCTATTTTGGTTCCCTTGGGAGAAGAGGGTAAAGGAGATTCTAGGCATGTTTGTTTGGATTCTTGATTAGCCTAAACATCCTTCCCTTCATGACCTCCTTCCCTCTGTCAATGGTTCTGCCTTGCTTCAATACACAGGAGAGCCAACAACCAGGCCAGCACCATGCTCAAGTCTACTGGGGGAGTTTCCTCTGCAGTCCTTCAAGACACCCATGCTACAACTGAAACCACATGGAAAATAAACAGTGGTGTCCTCCCAGACCCAGGACCACAGATATATCTGTGGGACACTCTTTCCTCCCTTCCCTAAGTCCCCACAGCTTCTCAGAGAGCACTTACCACCTTCTACCGCACTTTCAGGAGTTTCTTCTCCTCAGGCAGACATTGGGACAAGGAATTTTGTTATTTCTCACCATTTGGAGCACAGGACCTCAGTGAATTCGATGAACTGTCCTTGTCTAACAGGGAGCAGCAGGAGTTCTGTCAGCCAAGCTACTATGTTTCCAACTCCAGGGTCAGTCTAGACTCAGGTCCATCCCAAGAGTCAGCATTTGGGCCTACAGCACCCCCAAGCTCTCCCCTCTACCAGCTTCAGGGGACCCGATTCTGAGGCAGACTATGTACTGCCAGTGGATGGAATTAGGAGAGAGATACACACACCGTTGCATGTTCATGAAAGACAAACGTTACCAAGTTTACTGTAAAATATTTATCCAAAAGAAATTAAAGAAAGACCAAAAGCATCTGGGTGGAGCAGCTCACAGCTTTTTTAAAAGAAGTCCTCAAATCTGAAAAAGATTGGGATTTCCTTCTCTAACCAGGCATCAGGAAGCAGATGTGGTGAGGGTGAACAGTATAGACCTTGAAACCACACAGTCCTGTCTCCTATGCCCATACAGCCAGGATGACTCTGTCAAATTCCTTTGCACGCGATGAACCCATTCAAATCCAGCACCTGATAAGCAGCAGACACCCTTCGCGGTATGGGAGACAGAGCAGCTGACAAATGGGTAAGGACCCTGCCCATTTGGGTGCGGTGGGATCATAACAATACCAACCTCCTGGGGACAATGCAGAAGACTTGCACTGAAGTGTCCCGTGCAAAGCCTCCGACACAGTGTCTCGCCATAAATCATGCTCCTCAATGAATGACAGCCATTCATAAATGTAAGATGTGTCGAGTCACACAAGCTAGAGGAAGCATGTTAGATGTACTTAAAGAAAGGAAGGCTGCCTCAGCCAATATCACATCTGTCACTGCACTGAACCCAGGGTGGGAGAAGCTCTGGTCAGCTATAAGACAACACCTCTATGCTCTGGCCCTGGCATGTGTCCCATGAAAGAGGCTACTTCCTCATGCCAGCTGCATAGTTCCATAGGGTCTTTGATGCCTGGAGCTCAAGGAGGGGTTCCAAGGAACCTCACTATGGTTACTCCATCAAAGAAGGCCAAGAAGTCACCAGCAAGAGCTCAGTCAGAGGAACTGAGTCGTTCCCAGTGCACCCTGTCCTTTGAGTCCAGCCTGTCTTTGCCTGCTGTCCCTCTGGTTGGGCATGGTCCCTCTTCTTGCCTAGTATACCTGATATAGTTCTACTCACCCTTAAAGACCACGTATATACAACACCACATGTGAAGTCTTTCTGAACTTCAAGGTGGACAGCTGGCCTCTCCCACTTCTTCCTACCCAAGCACTCAACATAGCCCTGTCTACTGAATGACGCCCTCCTGTTTGATGTCCATTCTGCCAGAAGACCACCCTGCTTGTGTGCCTAACACCACATTTAGAGCAGCAGGCCTACCTCAAATATCCCTCTCACCCCCTACTCAGGAACTACTGAGGGTCAACCCCACAATGCCCGTCCTTGCGAGCTGAGTACATGGCGACAAGCCCAACTATCCCTGACACCAGATCCATGGCTGGCCATCCTGGTGGGGAATGGCTGCCCACCTCTTGTCCCACCAGTTCCTCAGGTCAGCTTGGCCACCCACAGGAATCTCAGGCACATGCAGCAGTTGTGCGGGATGTGTTTTCACGAGTCCATTATCCTCACTTTTCAGATCCTTGAGGTATTAGACAAAGCCAAACGCCTCATGCCATTTTGTCCACACAGGTCATAGCCACCAAATCCTACCTTCTACATTGCGGCCATGGGGATTTGGTGCCATGTTTAAAATGGGGAGACACTTCATCCACCAAAAATCAAGCCAATGCCCATGGGGAACAGGGCAAATTTCCTGAGAAAGAGATCTGCTTACCCATGACACACCACACTCGCAAGGCTTCCATCCAGACTCCTCCATGAGGCTTCCACAGACTCACACCATCGGACAGGACTGTTCCTCACACCAACATACCCTGGCATCTCTATGGCCCCTGTGTCATGCAGGCCCTTACTCACCCGCCCGCGGTCTCAGCACTGGCCTGGCTGTTTCACAAATGTGTACATATTCTCTTCCAACTCCACTGAAACTTCATGATTACCAAAAATCCCCTCTGCAGTTGCAACACCTCACACAACATGAACACACAGCTGGAGTTCCATAAGTGCTCGCTAAATTTCATTTCTAGGAAAAGTCTTTTCTCTTTACACCTCTGTTACTGGGGAGGGGGGCAAATCTATACCAAAAAATAGGTAAATGTCTAACTTCCAGAAAGGAAATTAAACAAAATTTCCAATAAGAAAAACCATCCAAAGAATAAACAATATTGGCCACGTGGGGCATTCCAGGATCTCATCAACTCTTATTTTTAGTCTGTTAAAAGTAAATATGCACCTTGTTTACATCAATTCATTGCATAAAGCTGTGATCTTAAATGACCCTTCCAAAACTGTGCTTGGCTGGTCTCTCCTTCTTACCTTAAAATGACTGCAAATTAAGCAATCGGGATGACTGTGTAGTGCAGACTAAAGTGGATGTTCCCTCTTTACCTGACCCTTACCATGTCCTGGCCACTATTCAAAACTACTTATGTGATCTCATTCAATATCAAAATAGCCCCATGAAGTTGCTTCTTCTATGATCCCATTTTACAGCTGAAAAAATGAAGACTCAGAGAAGGTAAGTCACACAGCTAATGGCTGATCAAACCAAGAAGTTTATGGCCCATAGAATAGGCCAGGGGTTGCAAAACCACGGCCTATGTACCAAATCCAGCCCACCGCATGTCTTGGGGGTTTCAGTTTTTATTTTTTGTAGCTTTTATTTTTTGTTTTTCTCACTACATTGCTCAGGCTGGGCTTGAACCTCTGGACTCAAGTGATCCTGGTCCCTCAGCCTCTCACAATGCTGGAATTACAAGCACATGCCACCATACCCAGCAACACTGCATGTTTTTGTAAACAAAGTTTTATTGGAACACAGCAAAGCTCATTTGTTTACATTTTGTCTATGGCTGCTATCCTGTTACAAGTGCAGAGCTGAGTGGTTGTGACAGAGACCGTATGTGCAAAACCTAAAATATTTACTATCTGGCACTTCACAGGAGAAGTTTGCCAATCTCTGGTCCATGCTATACAGGCAAAGACAAAATGTGAGTGCTAGCAAACTTTTAAAATGCTCAATCACATCATACCCAAAGTACAGAGTTGGTCACCCAAACAAAAGCTTTCTGGTGACTTTTAATATCTAGAATGGGAAAGAACTCACAGGTCAGCCACCTTCCGCTTCTGAATTATAAGCTGAGCCTAGCATTAGGAAATGCTTCATTATTTGAGCTCCCACTAAGATAAACATATTCAGGATATAAGAAGTATTTATTGCTCGCAAAACTGTCTGGTAATAAGAAACCGCTGGTCGGTCAAACAGCAACAGAAAATGCATCAATTTCCTAAACAAAGTATCCTACTTAGGCCTGAGCAAACTGGGGGAGACGCACAAGGTCAATACTGGGACAGACAGGATGGTGGGAGCCTTCCCTCATTGCTTGTGCTTAAGCCAGGAGTCAGAGAGATATCAGGTCCCCCCCAAGTCCAACCCCGGTGTATGTGGGATGTGGCCCAGATCACCTGCAGTGAAGACTGCCATTTACCTGTGCCCAGAACTGACCCATCATCCTCTTCCTTTAACAGTCAGCCTCTCCTATAGTGTCCACCTGTGGATGTCACCCTCCGTGCTGGCCATCACACATGTGTGCTAGTGCCTTGAGTCCCTGCACCAAATGCCTTCCTCTGTTTCAGCTTCCTTCTACCTCTCTCAGGCCCCCGTTCTCTCTGGCCTGGGTGTCTTTTTTTTTTTTTTAAGCCTAACCAACGCCCTGGGGTCCCAACGCCTCCCACTCTAGTTCCCAGTGGACCACAGGTCATCTTCTAGGACTGGGTCTAGTTTCCTACTCACACACCTCCAGGGCTCCTCATCGGTTACCAAATTAAAGACAATCCACTGTGAATCTAAGGAGCAAGAGAAAATGTATCAACATATTGTCCACACTCGGGCCATCTACATCTGCGAAGACCTGCTGAGAAGCCTAAAGGGATGTGGAGAGTATGTTGGCTCCTGCAGGCTGATCTCCACACCGGGCTGGGCGGGTCGTGTGCAGATACCAGCGTTAACTCACTAGGTGCCCCCTCAAAACAATGGTCCATCGCTGTGTGACAGATCCTGGAGACAAGGAGGGCTGGGAGGCTGCTTCTGCATGGAGCCAGGTGCTCACCCAAGGTCATGCCTGCAGCAGTCACACCCCCACCACTTCCCCTGCCTCTGCTGCCTCTGAACTCCTTCGTAGTTTGTGTTCCTCTGAAGTGAATTCTAGAAAATTAAGCCTGGTCTTACATGTATACACTTCCCTTCCAAAACTGAGAACTCCTGGAAGGTAGTGGTCCAGTTTTATTAATCTCCAAACCCCCCAAAACTCCCAGCCTGCTGCCCCCAGCTGGAGCTAAATGAAGAACACAGGGACATCCCCTCCTCCAGGAGGCCTAAGGGGAATGAGAAAGCAAAGCTTGCTCAGAAAATCCATCAGCAGAACACCCCCAAGAGGTCTTTCTTTGTGGTTTGTTTATACCCCAACATATAGTCACCAGGACTTCCTGAAAATAATTCTGAAGAAACAAAGACCATGAAGAATTAGCTGCCAGATTTAGAATGTTGTGTTTGTGTGTGTGTGTTTGGAGGGGAAGGGAGAAACTAAAAAAGCAGCCACAGAGAGTGAGTAGATTCCCTAAAGAGAGCCATTCATTCCACTCCAGAAAGGGGGCTGAGCTGTATTCTCAGCCCTGGTGGGGGGGGGGGGGGTAAAAATTGCCCCCAGCCCGGGCCAGCTGCAGGCTAACTAAACCCAACTCTTTGTGGGGGCCACAGAGGGCAGGCAGCTGTGTTCTTTAAGGTGAGAACAGCTGAGGGAAGAGACCTATGTGGAATCCCGCACCACTCACTCCTAACCACATGACCTCAGGCAAGATCCTTTCAGGCATCCTTTCTCTCAAACCCAAACCACCCCTCCTAGCTTCATGACCTTGCAGCCTTGTAAATGGATGTAAAATGGAAATCATAATAGCACTCAACCCTCTTAGGGTTACTTTAAGCACTGAATAAGAATACATCAAAGCTCTTAGAACAAGGCCCTGCCACAGAAAGCACTCATTCAATGTTAGCTACTTTTATTACCAAAGGCACCACAGGTTTACACCATCTGCCTGACAAGCAGAGGACTAAATACAAAAGGTGCTTAATAAATGGCACTCTCTTTTCCTACGCTCACACCTCACAATGATCTCTGAATACCTGAGAGACCTGAGGGTCCTCATGATAGAGAAACCCGATGCCCAACACTCACTTGGGGCTGTCAGAAAGAAAACAGGAGCACACTTAATACTAAGAAGTCATCCTGTTCACCTGAAACTGAAATGTCACTGGACACCCTAGAGTTTTCTTTGCTAAATTTGGCAATCCTACACTCACGCAGCATTTAAACTGAGACAAGAAGCTGAGTATAGTCCATGGAGGCACCACCCAAAAATACAGAAATAAAAATTAGTACCTGAGACCTGCATTGCTCACTTCCTGGAAGCCAGAAGACATGTTACTGCAATGGACATGCACCCTTCTAGCCCAACACGAGGAGAGCCAACCGGCGTTCAAATGAACCAAAAAGGCAGAAGCTACTCAGGCGAGGCGAGCACAAGGAGGAAGCTTTCCCAAACTCACCTCTTCACTCTGTAGTTACTCATCGGACATAAATTGGGGGAGCAGAAATTCCTGTCTCCTAGTGGACATGCTCCTACCACCCATAAGGCAAAGGGGAGGCCATGAATTATTCAGCTCTATAAATAATGCAACACCAACACCCACAGCCCCAGCTCGGCCTGGAGAGCCCCGCCATGCAGGTCTCTAGGGCATCACCTGTTTCTTTTGGTTTTTATTTTGTTTTAACCCTCCCTTTCCAAAAAAGTGATGTTTATTTTACCCTTTCTGAACATTTTTTCCCATTAGAAAAAAAGGCAGAAAAGAAGCAGACCTACCAGAAAAACAACTTTCAACCATTTTACAAGATATTTATTTTGAATTCCCAGAACAAGATCCCCAGAGAATGTTAAGTTCTGAACTATGTCTACTATAATATTGGTCTAGGTGTAAAAAACTGAAGATTAAAAACACTACAGAAGTTAAGAAGCATTAAGAGCTGACGCATCAGCAAGCCCTGTTTAGAGTGGAATTCCATCAGCCTCTAGATTCTTTATTGATTATCACAAACAGCGAGAGCTCTCCTGCAAAGCCACGCTAAGCCACACTTTCCAGTTTGCTTGGCTAATCCCTTCTGAAAAAGGGTCCAAGGAATGAATATTATTTATCCAGTGGCAGACTGCACAAATTAATCACACCCAAGCACCATGCTGGTGGCCAAACACAATCTATAAAATAATTCCAAACTATCATCACAAGCCAAAAACAAGAATGAAAGCTCCATTATCCACTCCCCCCACCAAAAGAAATCCCAAATTATAAAAGGTTTGAAGTGACACCCTCCCACGCAACAGCCAACTCATTCAACTGGGCAGTCACATGAAACCGTTTCTAAGAAAGAGTAAGAAGTTCATATATCTATATACATATGTGTATGTATAGAAATAAATAAATATATATTTTATATTTATATTTATTTATATATATAGATAGATAGATATTTGGATTTCAATGGCTACAAAAACAGCTAATTTTTTTAAATTAGTAAAAGGTCAAATGGGCATACCTCCTAACTATGCTGAGCTACAGTGTCACCACTGCCCCAGCTGACAGGTGAGCAACCTCACACACCCGTGACCTGGTGGTTTTAGACAATTAGAGTAGTTTTATTTTTTTCTACAAACAGTAGAAACCAATTCTTTTTTTTGGACGGGCAGCAAAGACAGCAGCTGTGGGATCCTGGAGCAGCTGGCAACATTCCGAATCCACAAGGTGGCCAATACAATACCGAAGGGACTTAGCACAAGGGATGGGACCAGGGACAAGAAACACCCTATTCATGGTGGCACCCCAGCACCATCTCTCTGAATGATGCTCTTATAGGGTTGCCAGCTTTGGAAGTCAAAAAGAGAAAAAAAATATGTGTAGCTTAAGCAGAAAAGAAGGGTGCTCTCTGTCTGCAGTTCCTGCAAAGAGTCGAAAAGACAACACTGCCAATGGTCCACCTATGTACGGAGAAGCTTCCTCTTTCTTTCTGGCCCAAAGCATGTACACAGGAGCATGGTTTTGCGGGAGCTGACGTATCAGCGAGCCCTGTTAGAGTGGAATTCCATCAGCCTCTAGATTCTTTATTGATTAAAGAATCCAAACCTGTAGGGGCTCCCAGGGGTTATCTGGAGACATGAGCCATGTCCCTTGTGAAGCCCCCACCATAGAGTCACCACTATAGCAACTCTCACAGAGCAGATTCTCCCACATTCCGCCAAGTGACTGCTGCCTGGCGTGCTCTCCTATCACTCAAGGTCAAGACCAAATCTACAAATCCATTTACCTCAAGGCAAATGACACTTCACTGCCCTCATGGGGCTAAAGGTCACCGATGTGTGGAGGAAAGACACTGAAGAAAGGGAGGAGGTGAGAAGGAGGAGTCATGGGTCTCCATCTCTCCAGCTCCCATCAGGCTTGGAGAAGGGCATTATTTGCTCTAGTTCCATGTACACAGGAAACTCACAGGGAGACAGTAAACATAAAATGCTGGTGACACCAAAAGGCAAAGTCACATATACTACAGAATGTCTATGAGGTACCTATGGGATCTACACTCCGTGATATCACTTCTTCCCCACCAAAACCTTCTAAAGTGGGCCACTCATCATGGTTTCACCTGAGGAAACTGTGGCATGATGTGAACTCCGTGCGGCCTGACTCTGAAGGCTGTGTTCGTCCTATCACTGAAGTTACGAACACTCAAGCCGCCCGCACACCAGGGTCAGTAGGTTCCTCTATGAAGAGCCACACAAGGACCTGCTGCAGCCACGGAGCTTGCAATGGAGGAGGACAGCAGCCAAAGACGAGAGGAAGTGGGTGGGCCTGGATGTTTCCAGTAAAACCATATGTGCAGATACTGATATTTGGATCTTTGTGTCATTTTCACATGCAATATTCACAGAATATTTTGATTTATTGTTTAACCCTTAAAGACACAGAAGGCTGGGCCCGGTGGCTCAGCCTGTAATCCCAGCACTTTGGGAAGCCGAGGCGAGTGGATTGCCTGAGCCCGCGGGTTTGAGACCAGCCCAGGCAACTTGGCAAGACCTCCTCTCTACAATAAATCAAAAATTAGCCAGGCATGATAGCATGTGCCTGTAGTTCTGGCTACTTGGAAGGCTGAGATGGAAGGATCACTGGAGCCCAGCAGGTCAACGCTGGAGTGGCCATGAGCATGCCACTGCACTCCAGCCTGGGAGACAGAGTGAGACCAACTCAAAAAAAAAAAAAAACAAGAGACGCAGAAGCTGTGCTTAGTCACCAGCTGTGATTGCCACCAAGGTTTACACCATGCCTCAAGGATATTTCCATTGACTCTCAGAAGAGTAAAAGAAGAGACTATTCTGCTCTAAGAACAAGATGGGGGGGTGCTCTGTGCTATTTACTGTTGTTCAAACTTCCTTCCCTCATGCCTTACTGTGGGACATGTCTTCTCCCCAGCACACAGGAAGAGTGGGGAAGGATTCCCACTGCTCACGTGGGCTGAGGAAGCATCGCCTGTGCACAAAGATACAGTGACACCTTAGGTAAATGAATTCAGCTCATATATCAGCACGCAATTGTCAAAGTCATTTTTTTCTCTTTGTAAAACATCCCATAAATCCAGTCTGCGCCCTGGGCACAACAGCCTCTGAGTTATTCCAGAAGGGAACAAAGACTGAACAAAGCCAGTTAAGAAGTAACAAGAGCAGGGGAAGATTCTCCTGGGTAGGGAAACACAAAGCAAAGAGAGGACCAGGCGGCCCTTGCCAGGGACCAGCGGGACAGGCATTACTATCACCTCTCCAAGCAGGCAATGATGGGAAGTTTTCCTGATTCTAAGCATGGGAGTGGCGTTAACTCACCAACTAATCAATGTCTTTTCTCCCATGACTTTTACTGAACACAGTGTGCTGGCCAGTTGCTCCAGGTAAACCCGATCAGCTATAAACGCTCCACTAACAGCATCAGGAGGACCAATCAGGTACCAAATTGCTCCTGAAAATACACTGTCTCTTCTGGCTTTACTCCTCTGCCTACTGTTGTCTACTGCACACGCCCAGCATAAAACACATCTTCATTCTGAAGTTAGACCACTGGCTGCTGGCATCAGAAGGGGGCACAGGTGGGCAGGGTTGTGGGAGCATGTCCAAGCATCATTACACAGCTCTGAAGACAAGGGGTGAATCGCATTCAACAGCTAGGTGCCTGCACCCCCCCAAGGTTTTTTCTACACTGAGGTCACAGGTACATCACATTGACTTAGCCTCCCACTTTAAAGATAGGAAAAGGACTGGTCGCAGTGGCTCACACCTGTAATCCAACACTTGGGGAGGCTGAGATAAGAGGACTGCTTGAGCCTAGGAGCTCAAGACCAGCCTGGGTAACACGGCAAGACCTCATCTCCACTAAAAATATTTTTTTTAATTAAAAATATATAAAAATAAAATAAAATAAATAAAGATGGGAAGGGGAGTTGGAAGCAAACGTGATTAAAACAACTTCCTAGACCTCAGAAGCAAAGTTGCCATGAACACTGGCCAGGAGGCAACATGGTGAGTTTTTATGGTGTTGAATCCACTTGGAATATTCAGGAAAGACTGCCAAAAACGCCCTCGGGACTTTTACTCATTTTACTTGCAGTGGGATTTTTAAATTCTTTGTAATTTTTTTTTTTTGCCATCAATAGATTTGGATGACAAAATATGAAAAAACAGTGTGCTTTCATTTAAGTGTCTATTATTCTATTCTAGCTCTTTTCTGTTGTAGTGGTTACTTGTATTTCTATCATTTTTCTCATTCCAGCCCTAACCCTAGTAGATGTAGCAAGAATGTCAAATAAACCTGAGCTGCTGGAAGGGTTTTGCATACTTTTAAGACAACTGGGCTAATAATGGCATCATACTCACAGGATGGTAAGTGTAAGCCTAAAGAAGATGCTCCAAATCTTGGAAGTTGAAAAATAAAAATTTCTAAGCCCTGCTTAATATTCATCTCTCCAAAAAAAGCTCTGGATCACATGACTCTTTCTCTGTTCTGAAACATTTCAAATGATGTTCCAATGCAGCTTAGATTCATTAGGTTAGGTGAGTAAAGAAAGTTAATGACAAGAAGCAAATGTTCCAAAATGGCCTCTGTCTGGGATGGGGAGACCCATCTGTCTGCAGTGAAGGAACCGGAGAACTTAAAAGTGTCCGCCTTCCTTGGGTACAGGCTCCAGGGCCAGGGCGCCTCTTTTGAGTACTGGAATCTGAGGAATTTGGGAGACAACCCTGGACGGCTGTAGCCCTGGGGGATCCTCCTTTGAACTACGGAGGCAATGGGGCCTGCTGCCAATCACACCCTTGATGCACCAAGGCATCTGGCACTCTGCTGGCGGGCCTCCACACAGGCCTCACCCAGGCCTCACCGTTGCCATGGTGGTGGAGAAAGCCCTAATTTGTTGCTGCCTGACAGGTCCTCATGGCATTTCCTAAGTATCCTCTATGACAGTGTCCTGAACAAGCGGCAGAAGGCTTGGGCTGGGCAAAGGTCACAATCTGGCTTTCACATGACATCTCAGATGTCACTAGAAATCCCACTGGCATGGAGGCCGGTTTTGAGCCCTTTGTGGCCTATGATGGTCTTGGTGCAGTGCCCAGGAGAGGTCGCTTGGGCCAGTGTCACCCTCACAAGCTCCTGTACAGCGCATGACCACTCACTTTAGGGACAGCCACTCCATGCCCTTGACCTCATGCTCACATAATAACATGAGACCTTCTGGCAGCCCAGGAAGAAGTATCCATGTGGGAACAGAGTAACACTTCCCACACTCATCTTTCAACACCCTCGTTCCAGACTAATTTTTTACCAGGTCTTTCCAAGAGACAGCGATTTAAGCATCAACTTGAAGAAAGCTAGAGAGAGGAAGACCCTTTTCTTTCCATCTGCTGCCTCATAAGACTTTGAATAAAGGAAGAAGAGCAACCCTGTTTTCTTAAAGCAAATAATCAGTGGTTTGGGTTACAATTTAACTGACATTCCTCATAACAACCCTAGGTAGGTACTGTTATTGCCCCCATTTCACAGATAAGGGAACTGAAGGACAAATAGGTGACTTGCCATGGGCTATGCAGCTCGCAAGTGGCCTCTGAACCAGGCCACTCCCACTAAGCTCTACAGGCAGAGCTGTGCATTTGCTGCCAATGAACACCACTCCCTTCTCCCTTTCAACACTGATGCCTGGTCTAGCCACAAGGGCTGTGGTCCCCAGGGCCCTTCTTGGGACATAAGGCAGTTGGGAGAGGTTTTGCTTGTCCTGTGGATGCGGGTGAAGGTGCTCCTAGCATCCAGGGGTGGAGGCAGAGATGCCACTAACAACCTACAACACCCAGGCTGGTCCCCACAGGAAAGAACTCCCCAAACCAAAACGTCAACAGTATCTAATGGTTAGGTCAGGACTTTCAAAACACAGGTCTCCTTCGCTGTGTTTCCCAGCCACAGCAATGGTCTGTTGGCTACCTGTAACCCCAAATATCCAGAAGCCCATCTGTAAAGGTGAGTAGGCTTTTCTTGCTCTTCCCTCAGGTAGCATTCCCCCCTTCACTAAAAAAAAAAAAGAAAAAAGATGAAACTGAAGCTAAGAGAAGTTAAGAGCATTCAAAAACTTTCACCTAAGAAGAGGGAAAGCCAGGATTCGAACCCACAGAGACCAACTCAGAGCCCAGCACTTTCCGAAGGGGCCCTCCACCTCTCCCACAGTCTCTGGGAGAAAGTTCCATCAATAGCTATGACTGACTGACTGATCAGACACTTGCAACCTCTCTGGGTTCAGAGGACACTCTGGGGATGAACCTCCCATTATACAGTTTCTCCCACATGCAGGCCACTGTCTGCATTCCCTACTGCACTGGTATATATAGTCTCACAGTTTTATGGAGGTATAATTAACATACAATAAACTGTACATCACCAAGCTGTACATTTTCATAAGTCTGACACACACATACACTCATGCAACCAACTCCACAAGGAAGTTAGTGAAATCTCGCTCATTCCTGGGTGTTCCTACACACCCCTGGCTGGTCCCTCACCCTTACCATCACTCCCTCCCCACCAACACCCACCGCAACCTCCCCTACTTTCTGTCACTGTGTGTTAATCCGCATCTCCCACATGTTGTGCCAATAGCATCACACAGCATAGATACTCTTTTTCCTCTGGCTTCTTTCATTCAACACAATATTTTGAGGTCATCCATGTTAGTGTGTATCACTATTTTGTTCTCTTTTACTGCTGAACACTATTCCATTGTATGGATGGATCACAGTCTATTAATCCACTCACCTGTGGATGGGCATCTGTGCTATTTCCAGTTTGTGGCTGTTATAAAGTTGCAACGAACACGCATGGACAAATCACCATTCTCTCTAAAATTCATCTTTATCCAAAGAAAAATGGTGCCAGATCACAAAACTGAATTAAATGTGGAACCCTTTTTCCAGTATAGAGAAACGGAGCTGAGAAGCAGAACTTTCTCTCTTGCGTGTGTGCTGGATGGTGTTCCAGGACAGATGGCCGTCCTGTCATTTGGACCCATCCCTCCATAATAACTTAGTCTAATTTCCCTTTCCTTATGTATAAAATCAATGCAACAGAAGCTCCTTATAGGGCCGTTGTGAAGATTAAACAACGATGATTATCCTCACAAAATCTTAACCCTGTGCCCAATATATGGTAAATGTTCAATAAATACAGGATAAGATGACTATCAATCTCAGTATCCATCATGAAAGATGACTACACCTCATATGCCTTCAAACAGAAACTCCTATTATTCCTGCCAAGTTGCTATACAGTTTGCCGTAAGTGACCACTCTACAACTGTGGAATCACAGAGCCAACAAAGGATGGCCTGATACAGTGTTTCTCAAACCTATTCTAAACCATGCCCCCCTCAGAACACACAAGCAAACAAACAAACATGAAGCCTTGAAAGAACTGACACACACGATGCCTAAAAACTGACACATGGTACCTAAAAACACATCCAAGGTAATTGCTCCCCTGAGTCTCCTAGGACAATAGGAGTGGAGAATACGTTGTGAGTCACCTGGTTACTCATTCATCAAGAGGAAATGAAAGGGCTCTGTGAAACCAGGTGGTTTCCAAGAAGCCAGTGGTAATTGCTCCTTTCACACAGTTACCTACCTCGCCTCACCAACTATCATGCCCCTAGGATCTACTCCTTATATTTTTTGTTTGTAAATTTCAGGTAAATAAATATTTTTTTTTTTATTTTATTTATTTTTATTTTATACAGATGGAATCTTGCTATGTTGCCCAGGCTGCTCTCAAACTCCTGGTCTCAAGCAATCATCCATCTCAGCCTCCCAAAGTACTAGCATTGAAGGCATGAACCAATACATCCGGCTTACCCCTTGTATTTTCACACAGGCAGGCAAGTATGCAAAGGGAGCACTGGGAAGAACAGTAGGTATGGATTCAAGCCTGGGCGAAGGAGAGGCAGGTGTGAACTCGAGTCCAAGTAAAGGAGAGGCAGGCCTGTATCCAAGCCTGTGTAAACCCCATGGGGAAGGCTGAGACAGGATCTGTGCTGAGTCTGGCCTAGACTGACAGTAAGCATCCCACAGAGAGAGCAGGCATAACAGCCAGACACTGATGTCATCCAAAGAACCGTGGTACAGGACAGATTATCAAGGAGTTCCACTTAAGGAGAGAGTTGGGAGGGGAACCACATGTGAAGTTCCAGACTCGGCTGGGAAGCAGTGCTGGTGGTTGGCTGACCCCACATGAGCTTAAGGAGAACAAGTCCCCAGAGCCAACTGCATCCTGCTACCAGTCGCCCTGGAGGAGTGACTTGCAGGCCTGGGATACAAAGCAGGAACACCCAAGGATGGTTTTCTTTCTAATTATCATTTGAAGAATGGCTGCAGGATAGGTGAACACAGACACATGGGATGGGACAGCTCTGCCCCTGCACCCCAAATACCTGCCGTCCCTAAACAGTCATTCCCAAACCCCATCACAAGAGAGATGCTCAAAATAAACATGTGTTGAATTCATGAACATGATTTGGTAAATTCACAAATGTTCAATATCCATTCTTTTGTTCTGCACCTGGGCAGCGGCTGCCATCCTAAGAGCCTTGAAAAGGCGATCTTCCCCTTGAGTGCCCAGTTCGACAAGCATCCCTGGTAGTACCTACCATACTGAGGGGCTCAAAAATGTCTGCTCTTTTAAAAAGAAAAAAATCTAAAGTGACACTGCACCTGGGCAAACCACTATCTCTACCTGGATTATTGAGAGGTCTCAGGAGACAATTCCCTAATGACATGATACCTCCCAACATATCTATACCACATGTTTCCCCACCCACACACATATGCCACAAACATACAAACTACGGAGGGAAAACGGCTGGTCATTTTTATGACAAGGAAAAGTCACTAAAAAACATCTAAATAGGGAGTCAGTGATAAGAAAGAGTTCAATCTCCACTGTAGGAAACAAAGAGGAAAAGCCAGTTTCTGGGTCTCACACTGCCCAATAAACGCTCTGAGGTTTGGAAGAAATTTCCTTTGTCCAGCAACTGCACTGCCAGTCAAGAAGTAGAAGCAGTCAGTATTTCAATAAAAAATTGACGTGCCACTTTAAAGCAGCTCACACTTTGGCAAAAACTGCCAGATTACAAATACACTTCCCTTTTCTGCAAAGGCTGAACTCTCTAACAGCAACGATGCCACTAGGTAACGGGTAGACAGGTTAAGAAGTGAAGCCTCATTTGTCCTGGTATCTCCTCGTAGGAAGAGAAACCAATTATTTCACTGAGTAGTTAAACAGAGGCCAACATCTAAGACTGCTTGGAATTTATTTTGCTAGAAAGCTTAGACATACTTCTAAAAATTGAGCATTTTCAGAACTAGAATTTCTTTCAAAAGAGGATTACTAATTCACCTGATACAAAATACTTTTCCCCTAAGATTTTTCATTGATGTATGTGTGTACCGCATGATATAGGTTAGATTAAATAGATTAGGTAAGTACACTGTATAATAAATTCAGATAAATGAATATATGGATAGATATATGACAGGTACAAATGGATAAATATGAATAGATATAGATATATATGACTGATTGATAAAGGAAGGAAGGAAGGAAGGAAAGAAGGAAAGAAGAAAGGGAGGGAGGGAGGGAGGATTGACAGATGGACAGGCAGGCAGACAAAATGACAAGGCAGAGGATTTATATCAGTTGGGCCCAAGATAAAAATAAAATTTGGTTTCCCTCAACCCAACCTCTAAGATATCTGGTCTCCCCTTCTGCTTCTCTGTATGATGGTCCTAAATACCTCCCTTTCCTCCAACTCAATCGACAAACGTTTTCCAGAAAGAAAGATCAGATGAAATCATCTATCTTCACATGCATGTAATCTTAACTGATACAATGCTGGGAGAATCCCAAACAGAGAAACACCCAGCTTGGACTGGCCAGGGAGGAAGTTCCAAGTCCTGTTATTTCAGTCCTGAGTCTCAGAGAGGAAAGAGTCTTCTGAGAGCAGGGAAGCACGTCCAGCAATGCTCGGGTGCATAGTATTAAGAGTGTCCTCATTCTTCCTCAAAAGTATGTTCAGCTGCGCAGCTGCCAACTTGGTCAGATTGGAACCCCGATTAACAGAATACTGTCCCCCCAGGGTGCTGGGCCAGCTGGTCATGTGAGGAGCTCGGGTAAACATGGGGAGTGAGGGTCTGATGGAGGCTGTTCCTCTCCTAATACCGTAATGGATGACAGAAGGTGCCCATGGGCCCCACCTGTCTCGCTTCCTTCTGCTCTTACCCCTGTGCCTCCCTATAGGGGCCTGCTGACAGCAGGGCTCTACCCAGCCCCAGACACTTGGCTGCAGCAGAGTTGGGGACTGTGTAGACACAAGCACAGTCTCCAAGATCTCTCCTGCACTCCTGCCAGGACACCTCTCCAAGTCCTCCAGGTCCTGCCTGCCCACAATACCACCAAGACTTCTGCTGGAACTTTCTCTAATCCCCTCCCATCTCTTCAAGACCTTGCCTTCCCCCAGCTCCTCTTATATTTGAGGATGGACCAATGTCTGCAATAAATCCCTTAATCTCACAATATCCATGTTTCTGTTTCTTTGACTGACACCTGGTTGATAACTAGGATAACAGAGAAAAGACCTCAATCCATAGGCCTTGTGTATACAACTAAGCCATGTATGAACAACCCACAGCCTCAGGCAGCTCAACACAAGAACGAAAACACTGGTCACTAAAGCATGTGTTTCCACAGGGTCATACATAAGGTACACACACACTCAGAACCACACTGATCCCTGCAGATCTCTGCAGAAAGTATTACCACCACCACACACAGCTGGCTACCATGTGCAGAGTACCCAACAAGTACAAGGGTTCCAGGATTTTGCAAGATGATTAAGCAATGCCTGAGTGATGCTAAATACGTGCTTCTTTCCTGTGCATGAGTTCCTTCCCCAAAAGATAAAACAGATGCCATTTGGTCAAGTACCAACGGGTCCGTGTATCACCATATCTTAAACTGGTGGCCACACTCTGGACTTCTGTGAGCTAACTGGCCCACAAAAATGTTTGGCTTGGACTTCAGACTTTTTCATGTTTAAACTGGTCCCAACTTTGGAAAATTGGGAGATTTCCTAAATTTCTACATTTCCAACTTCTGAAAGACACTCCAGTCCCCAGCCCCATCCTCCTGTAGGACACCACATCAGCCCCCACTCCACAGTACACTGACAACCATCTCCTTGGGCCTTGAGCACAATTCAGACTACGACCCCCAACCTGTGCCCTCAGGAAGCCAGTCTGGTCAGTAAAGCAGGCTTTGTGTGACGTCAACATCCCCTCAGAGGGTGACCTGTGGTTTTGAGTGGTCTCGGCTGCTGAGAGCCATTTACACGTGGCTATGCTGTTATAACATAGTCCAGCCTCATGTGAAGGGAGACATGACTATGAGGACATACACTTCAAACAATGAGGGGTTGTGTCAACATGACTAGAACAGGCTGCAGCATCACCCAGCTCAGTTGCTCCAAGGATGTGTCACACATGCAGGGCATGGCTGCCATCCCTACAGGGAGAACAGCAGGTATTCAGGAGTTTTGGTCTCTTTTCTCTTTCTCCACATCGTGATCAGGTGAAGGGACACAGAAACAGCTGCATCCTGGTCACAGTCAAGTATGCATAACGTGCAGGTGCCACACCTAAGAATGAAGAAGGACACTCCACAGAGATGCACGCGTGCCAGCAGGGACATGGGCCAATGACCACACTGCTCGCCACCCTGGTCTTCTCCTCCAAAGGCAGCCCTTGAATAGCACAGTAGTGGACAAACTGACATGCACATAGGCCTCAGCACGGTGGCCACTTCCTATTCAGTGAAGGCTCGGGCACCCTGATGCTGCATTATCACCAACAAGGACAGCTCATGCCAAAACTAAGATGCAGGCAACCAGCACAGGGGAGATGAGTTCTCTGCAGCTGCTGCAGTCACAGGAGACATTTGTAAACCAAGAGTCTCTGAGTGGAGAGTAGGACATGCTATGACTTGGAGATGGTGCTTGGTTTGGTTCAAGCGTAACCAGCAAATATACTCCATAAGAAATGTGCTAATATAAATGTCAACCTCTGTAGAATCTTGCTGTGATTACACTCCTAAAACCACTTCTCCACCCACATGGTTCAAATCTACGGGCTTTTTACCCAAATGTCCAAATATAAAAAGGTAAATTCTCAAGGACTGTCTCTGTCTCAGCACTCCCTGAAGAAAGGGGTAAGATTGACAAGGTCCTGGGGCAATTTTTAAAGCACTTTGTTCAACTTGAACCTCATGAGTCAGCCACAAGTCATTGAAAAATAAGCAAAATACTAACATGTTTGGTCACCTCAGCTGAGTAACGTTCTAAGATTTAGAAAGCATAGGATGTTTTCCAGTAAAATGTCCCATAAATAGAACTGTTTGTCTTTGCAAAAGCTGTATAGATTAAATAATATTTCTGTTCTGTCTCCCTTAAGATAAATAAATAGCAAGAACACCATCTCCACTTTACAGGTTAAGAAATTGAGTAACTGGGTAAAATAACAAAATACTTTGATTGGATCTTAAAAATTCAGAACTCTAAAGCATTATTACCTTGATAAGGAATAAAAATTCCACAGGAAACTTCCAGAGAGGAAATGGCTTGTAATAGTGAAAAAAAGAAAGAAAAAAGACACCAATTGTCAGGTGACATTTCATTCATTTCTAGGAAATAACCGAAGAGTCATGGACACGTGTTCAATGACTTTTTTCCCCAGCTTCCTGGTCATTGTGGTCTCTGCCTTTCAACAATCCTTCCCCAATTGAAACAAATCCCATAAGACCATCTGTTGTCTGCTAAACTATATGGTCGGCCCATTCACTTGCTCAGTAGACATTTAGGCAGTGGCCTACTGAGTTTCCAGCTCTGGTTAGTTACATCCTAGGCGGGAGACAGGCTTGCAGACACAGGCTTCCTAGTGCAGAAAGGCCGCTCAGGAAGCAGAGAAGGAGTCAACCAAGCTGGTCTCCCGCAGGTCACTACCCCAAGGATCCACAGAGTGAGGGCATAAACCCCCTCAAATACCAGAATTGATTTATTTTAAAATGGTATATTTATTCTTACATGTTCAAACTTCATTCACTTTCAAAGTACTCTCCATCTGATGCCATACAGCTATAAAAGTGCTTTTCCCAACTGGTCAAAACAGTTTTTGAACTTGTCAATGGTGATACCTTTTAGTGCCTCTGCTGGTTTTTGTTTCACCTCATTTCTCTTTGAAGACTTTTTTCACCCAGGGAAACAAAAAAAAAGGTCACTTGGGACAAGGATCAGGTGAACAGGAAGAGTAGGGCATGGGGGCCCATGGTTTTTTTGGTCAAAAATTGCTGAAATTTTCGCACAGCATGGGTAGGTATGCTCATAAATTACCCATCGTAAAACAGGCAAACAAGTTGAAAGAATCTCTAAAAAAAATTCACTGAAGCTAAATGCAGCCTCTCACAACAACACTACAGATGGTACACTGATGCTGATGGGTTCCTAAAACACTTATCTAGCAAGGGAAGCCTACACTACAAGGGGCCACCCTCCAAAAGATAAGTCCAGGTTTTGGGGGGTCTCCCTCATAGTCTAAGTCTACATGATGAACAGAATGCCACCCACTTGTGGAGGGAAGGGATTTTGGGGGCACTCAAGGCAGAGGAGGGGCATGTTCATAGCCTAGAGATGTGAAACATTCATGAGTAATGACCATGACAGTGAAGATGACGAGGAGATTAACTAGGGTCTCAAAGGCTGGGTTTCTGTCAACAGGAAAGGGGCAGGTACAGAAAGATTTCACCCAGGAATTAAACACTGGGCTACTTGGCTTCATGTTTTAGAGAGAGCAATTCCACATGTGGAATGAAAGCAGGAACACTACATGCTAGATGCCTTGCCAAAAGCAGGAATATACACATCTGCTCCACATGTCTCTGTGACTCGCCCTTCCCTACCTGCCCACCAAACACCTCATAACTATCACAAGGTCACTCTCAATTCCCAAATTCAAAAGAACATGGATGTGGCCAGGTGTGCTTTGTGACTATAATTCCAGCACTTTGGGATGCTGAGGTGGAAGAATGGCTTGAGCCAAGGAGTTTAAAACCAGCCTGGGCAATGTAGCAAGACCTCGTCTCTACAAAAAAATGTATTTAAAAATTAGCCCAGCATGGTAGTGTGCACCTGTACTCCCAGCTACTCAATAGGCTGAGGCAAGAGAATTGCCTGAGCCCAGGAGGCAGAGGCAGCGGTGAGCTGTGATTATGCCACTGCACTCTAGCCTGGGCGACAGAGCGAGACCCTGACTCAGATAAATAAATAAATAACACAGATGCCTAGCTTTCTGAAACATGAAGGGTGCAAGTCGGGAAAGCAGAAGTGAAAACTGTCGCATCTCTATCTGAAAGAAAAACTGAATGCAAACTTTTTGACAGATGATGGTTTCCATGGAGTTTTTTGTTTTGTTTTTTTTTTTAACTTGAGTTACTGTTAAAACTTGCTGTCATTGACAAGCAGAGATTAGGTGGAAATTCATTTTTTTAAAAAATAGGCTAAAAGCAGTAGAGATTAAGCAACTGGCAGTTACAGTAAAAAAAAATTCAAGATCTCTTTTAAAACAAAGAAGTGCATATCTGCCTCGTAACTATAGTGCTAATCAAGCAATCACACATCATTCAAAGTTATCTCAAGCCCGTATTTTCCACTGCCGCCCATCTAGGGGTTTTTGTATGAAAGGTGTACACTTGAACAAGACTTCCAATGTTCACTGAAGCAGCTACTTCATTATCTTCCTACCTCCCCCAAAAGTGAATGACCATATCCTTAAGCTGTGCTAAGCACCAACTACTCATGACACAACCACATTTGGACAGAAGTGAACCATGACAGTGGATGTGACCACAACCCACAACATTCACTGATACGCCTGCCACATGCAGGTACATGGCTCTTGTCAGTCTTGAAAATGAACCACTTTACTCCTCCGTGAGGACACTGAGGGGTCTGTTTAACCACAGCCAACTAAAGAAACCTATTACAAACACGACTGCATATTAGCCACAAGTTCTGGCCTCAGCTGGAAGGTCACAGAGAGGTTCAGAATACTGTTACGCTACGGGTTTTACTTGAAGGACTCACTTCTCAGATCCTACAAGACTACTACAAGGAAATAAACATCACACCCTTAGTGAGAGTGAAGCAGCACGCTTTGAAATATGCTTCTAAATACGCCTCCAGATGGGATCTTCAAGGCTCTCAGTTCCTCAGGAACCAACAAACAGATAACATCCCAGAGACTCGCTAAAGTGGATACAAAGATAGATCAAGTGAGGAACTTAATTGTGGTAAAAACAGAGGCCAGAAAAACCAGGAACTGCATAATTTCACAAGATTGTGCCCAAAAAGGATGTCAGCTCCCTAATTTTTCCTCTGGCTTCAGATCAGAAAATCGTTAAAGGGTTTTAATGCTGAAGCTTCCCCAGATGAATCTAAGAATCTGGTCTGCATACTGCAAAACTGTACACTATACTATGGCAGTCAGGGGAAAAAAATTCCCTGTTCATGTGAACTTGTACTTCAGGAATTAGCTAAAGAAAGGGTGGTTTAGTCACTTACATTCCAAACCAGGCATACCAAAGACAAGTTTCTAAGAATCTGATGGCCAGGCTCAGTGATCCATGCCTATAATCCTAGCACATTGGGATACCAAGGCAGGAGGATTGCTTGAGCCCAGGACCTCTACAAAAACTTTTATAAAAATTAGCCACGTGTGGTGGAGCATGCCTGGAGTCCCAGCTACTCAGAGGCTGAGGGGGAAGGATCACCTGAGCCCAGGAGGTTGAGGCTGCAGTGAGCCATGATTGTTACCCTGCATTCCAGCCTGGGTGATAGAAAAGACCCTGACTCAAAATAAAAATAAAATAAAAGTTTTGAACACATATGTGTATAGGGAAAGTTAGGAAGATAAAATTTAGTGAGTGGGCAATTTCTCATACTTTCTTTGTCCCAAATCTCTCCTAAATGGACACTGGAGTTGCAGACATGAGCTAGAGTCCTCCCTTTGTCACTAAACATCTGCCTGATCTTGAACACAGTACTAAAATCTCTCTTGGTCTCAGCTGTCAGATTTGGAGAGGAAGCGAGCTTGTGAGAAGGTGGTGAGAAGGAACTGCGCTCGAAGAGTCTAAGGACTGCTCCCGTTTGAGTAAGGTACAGTCCCGGCCTGCCTTAGAAGGTTTACTCCCTCAGCCAGCACACCTGTTTGAAAATTAGATAATTTTAGAGATATATGTTAGATAATCAACTACAGTTGACTCTTGAACAGCATGGGTCTGAACTGCATGGAACTTATACATGGATTTTCTTCCACCTCTGTCATAAGACCATAAGAACAACTCTTCCTCCTCCTCCTCCTCCTCCTCCTCAGCTACTCAATGTGAAGACGACAAGGATGAAAACCCTTATAATGATCCACTTCTACCTCATGAATAATAAATATGTTTTCTCTTCCTTATTATTTTCTTAATAATGCTTTCTTTTCTCTAGCTTACTTTACTGTAAGAATATGGAAAATAATACACATAGCATACGTGTTAATTGACTGTTCATGTTTTCTGTAAGGCTTCCAGTCAATAGTAGGCTATCAGTAGTTAAGTTTTTAGGGAAACAAAAGTTATACTCAGATTTTCAACTCTGCAGAGAGTCGGCACCATTAACTCTTGCATTGTTCAAGGGTCAACTGGACTTATAGGTAAAGTTAACCTTTCTGAAGAAAAAGTTTTTAAAAAAATTAAAACCTGATGCCACAGATGTTTTTCTACCCAATATGTACCTGACAAATGTCTGTCATAAATGATGCAGGTCTAATGGGGGAAGACACCTACTACCCTAAGTCTCTGTAGAGGGTTTGCAACACGGCCACGGCAGTTCTCCCCAAAATGCAACGGCTGGGTTGCTCCCCCCACCGACTCTGGGTTTAGACAGGTGACGTGCTGTGACCAAAAGAACGTTGTGGAAATGACACCAGGAGACTCTCAAGTCTAAACTTTAAGAGGCCTTGTAGTTTTGAATATCACCTCTTGCGTACCACTGTGTGAACAAGGTCAAGCTGACCTGCTGGAGAGGCCAGAGGACCCATTCCCTAAGCAGAGTCTGCCTGGCTCACAGCAACTGCTCGAAGCAGAAGTGCTCACTCACACAGTCTGCACTTGCCAGAGGAAGCACAGTGGGAAGTTAAAGGAGACTGAGCAAGGACACGAGTGCAGGGTGTAGGAAAGACTGCAGCATTCACAGGCTGACTTCTATTTGGGAGACCTGCTGCCCCCTCCTTGCCTGATGAACCCCCAGGATAAGGTCAGCTAGACACTAGACTGGACATACCACAGCTGACAACATCAAACCAAGGAAAGAGGGGTTCATCCTAGATCAAAGCAGCGGTCAGGTCAACCCTAATTGGAAATTACGAGAATTATCCTCCCCAATTACTAAAATTGAAAAGCAACTACTCTGAGATCTTACCTCAACAAGGATAAGGCCACCTGATTGCTGGTTGGTTTTTAGCAACTGCACATTAAATCAGACACGTTATCCTAGCATAGGCGACTACTGCTAACTCTCACTTAGCTGGTGGCATTCGTGTTGATTCAAGATTCATAAGCTCTGCAGGGATGGATTAGCTATTAAAGGGAAATAAAGCACTTATTTTCCCAGTGTGGAAGGTGTACTTATATCACCATCTACAAGGACGAGCCATGGTGGCGCATTTTCAGAACATTTCGGTCATAACAATAACAAGGACTGAAACTACAACTTTCTGACTATCTGCGAGGGCTCCTTGGTATTCAGAGCTCTAGAAAAACACTTCCATTTCATCTCCATAGTCTCTTTCACTGGAGACGTTGTGACTCTTGTTTGGCAGTAAAGCACATTGGTTGGGTAAGGCTATGTGGTCATGGAGCTGATAGTACCAAAACCAAGTCTGGGATCCAAGTCATGTTGACCCTAAAGTCCACGTTCTTCACACTCCCTCTTCTTGGTATCCAGAGAGAGCTCAAAAATGTAGATACACTTCTCAAATCATATCCTTAAGAAAGATCACATCCGTTTTTTAAATCCACATGTTAGCAGTTTGGCTATTGCAGAGATACTCAAGATAAATAGAAACCAGAACTGAAAAACCTACACAATACCTGGCTCTGGATAAACACTGCCTCTCCTTAGGTGCAGAATGTATTACAAAAAACAAACAAATAAACAAAACAAAACAACATAATGCTATTCCAAGTGCCCATGCCTGATAAACAAGAGAAACGAAATGATGTTTAAAATAATCTTGAAAGGTAAATATTTTTGAAGTTGAACAGGCAGGAGATCAGTCTCAAATGTCCTAGAAGGGCTGTTTTCCTCACTAATGTTATCACTGTTGAAGGCTTGAAGGTTCCACCACTGCCCTCTTGGAACACAACCACCATGAGAACAAGTCCACAATAACCTGCAGGAGAGGCCCCCCCCGAAGGACTCACACCACTCCGCACAGCGTCTGGTCCACAGCAAGTGCTCATGAAATGGCAGTTCTCATTAACACAGACTCGGCTTAGACTCATTGGAGAAGCAGGTGATGGGAAGTCACAAGGAGACTGAGAAATGACATGCTAGTGTAAGGAAACCAGTCACGCAGCTCTTGGTCTGTGTCCATGACGTACCTTGGTCAGTATCCTGAAAGAGGATAACTTTCCATGTGGAACACTCTGCACAGAGAGAGGCAACAATCTGCCCTTGTAAAAATGTCTTCAGCTAGAACAAAAGGGTGGTCTTTTTCCAACATTCCAGCAGTGCTCACCTTTCACAGTACCTGCAAAGTGATGCTTAGCCAGCACCCCGAAACCCTGCGCACTCCTCTCCTGTCATTCCCATTCCATTCCCTCCTCCCCAGACTGTTGACCTCTGAATTCCTGCTGAGCACACTCCCACCTACATACAAATCCTGAAATACAAAAATTTCTTACCCAACGGACAAGGGAGCAAAAATTACACTTTGGCAAAGTGAAAGTGATGGGGTGACTATCTGGAAGGACTACACATTTAGAGTTAGTGGAGACAGATAGGAAAAGAGGTGTCACAGAAATCAAATGAGCAGCAAGAAAGGACACATGAACAGCAAACCTCACCTCCAAAATTAACTTCACACCAAGAGTTAAATGATACTTGCAGCAACGTCACAAGCATTTACTGGGTCTTCTGTTTCTATTTTTTTTTACATCTACTACTCTGCCCTATGCACAGTACTACAAAACAATTCATAGTAAGAACCATCATGGACACCTACCTCAAGGAACCTCAAAATAGCACAATGATCTTTTCATAAAGACTAGCTATGACCCAAGCCACTTCGAAGGCATTTTACAACAATCCTGTGGACCAGCTGTTATCCTCACATACTGTTATACTTAGGAGAACAAGGTTTTAAGCAAAAAGGTGATCATTTTTACACTGTTACTGGTGTCAATATGTCTGATTTATACAGAAATGCAACACTGATGGTGCCTTTTTACTATGAAATTTTATTTTTGTAACTTTTTATTTTACTTTGCTTTTTTTCTGATAGTCCTCAAATTTTTGAAGGACATCATAAATTTCTGTGTGTGTATAATAAATGAATACATGCATACACATACCCCTAGAGTATGCACTACCACTATTTTTTTAAAAACTCAAAAAAGATTGAAGTTTTCTACCTCTCTTATGATTTCTGTTTCAATCCCCTCAAAATAACTAGTGTTTGGTATTAAATTATTTTAAAGTAATGTAAGTTAAAATTATTTTTCTTTTAAAAGATTAATTGGTGCTTAGCCAAGAGTTTGAGAAAACAAAACTGAAAATAACTGACTTAAAACGGAAAACTGAAGCAGATCTCTAAAGAAAGCCATTGTTTTTGGACTCCAGTTATCAATACAAACATAAATAATCTCTCAAACTTTAGGAGTTGAGATCAAACTAAATCTTTGGCGACTACTAAGTACAAATTAGTGGTAACTGTATTTTATTATGTATGAATAGCATACTGGAATCACAAAAACAGCCTATCAGTTCAATTAGGTTGAGGAAAAAGAAAGGAATGAAACCTTCTCAAAATCTCCCCTGACATAAATTAGGCTGAAATTACTTACTGCAAATGAAGCCTGTGTGGGACTGTTGTCTCCAACCCAGTAGAAAGGGAATCTCAGGAGGGCTGAGCACAAAAAAGGGAAAAAAGACTTTACATAAAACAGCCAATCTAAATATAAAATATTAAGGGTGTGATTTGAATGTTCTTGAGGCCGTTTTAAAAACTCCATTTGTGATCTGACCCTTTCAGAATGAACACTAATTTATTTGTTTTGAAGTAGCATTTATGAAGAAAACAGCCTCTCATTTCTCTCATGTAAGTGGGTGTAGTAAACATAGTTAAGCCACAAGAATGAAAATTTAAATAAATAAAAATAGTGTCAATAAAAAGCTACTTTAGTCCGCAAATGATTCCGTTATTCAATTTCTGTAAATTGGTAGGTGGTGCATTTTGCAATGTCTGTCAGCATCCCCATCCTTTGGACTAAATAAATAATTGAAGAATAAATAATTGTGCCAGCACTTGGTCTCGGGGGCCATTTTTAGAGATTGCCATCTAATGATAGCACCTTCTGTGTGACACTGTGTTAATATGGGGTAAAATTACATATTTCTTTGTTTGCGCTGACACTGTGATGTTACAGTGTCCTTTAATACTGCCTGGAATACAAGGCAAAGGTAATGCTGCAGTGAGTTGTTACTGTTAAAATCTCCATGACAGGAAGAGACAACTGTGTGTTTTCCAAAGAAAATAAGTTAGGCATTGACCATTACATCATGAAAATCCTGGGGGGTAAGGCTAGAAAAAGGAGTGTTTGGATTAACAAATGCTGAGTAGGGCTCAGAACAGCTCCGCTGGAGGATGGTATCTCTTCAGCTTGCTGCAAGAACTCTTCTGCCCCTCTCCTCTTTGCTTCTATCCATTCTACATCTCACAAAGAACACACTGCACATGGTCCTAGGGCTTTAAAACTTGCAAGACAGAAACATTCCTTTCCTGCACAATCCCAACAGGTCTCTTTGGGCAGAGAAGGTAACAGTGATAGTCTTAACATCATTTTTAACAAATGACAGCTCCCCTTCACTGAGTACCTACTGCGGAAGACATGCTAAACTCCTTCGAACTGCCCCACCCCATCTTACAACTGAGAAGCTCTGAAAAAGATTAAGAACCTTGTCCCAGGTCTTAACTACATATGCAAGCAGGTTAAAAGGAACCAGGGTGAAAATCTAGGTTCATATCCCAGAACACATCTCCACCTCTCCTGGTCCACCCTCCGCACAGACCCACTGGATCAGAGAGAGGAAGGAAGAACTGAGCCAGCATCAGCCTCCTCAATAGGTCTCCTCATCTGCAAAACGGGGAAAAGAAGAATTCCATCCTCAGAGGTGTGTGTGAGGACTCAATCAACTGACTTCTGTAACATCCTCAGACCAGTCCCCTGGCCTGTGGTGGATATTCAGGAAAGGTTATCTGTAATCATTGCTTCAAGAAAGCAGACAAGGATTGACAATTGTTACAGCCTTGGAGTCAAGAGAGATGAAACAGCTCTGAAAGACATTCGGAATGTCGGAATTGCGATGGGAGTCATGTTCCCATTCCACAGCACGTAATCTGCTCTCGTAATTTGGCATTTGCTTACATACTGTCTTACAGTGTCCCTAACTGTCTGACCCAGCAAGACTCTAGCTTACTCTGCAGGTATCTCTCCCTCCTCCCTAAACCCTGTGACAGGCCCTTCAGCTCCCCTGACTTAACAAGTAACATGTGCTATAAAAGCCTTACTTACAGAAAACACAATGGGATGAGCCCAAAAGCAGTGTAGAAACTGGTTTATTCCAGAGACGGACCCGGCTGTACATGTTTTCTGTTCATCCAACTTAATCACACCAACATCTTGGCTGTACATTCTTTTCTGCTCATCCAGCCTGATCATGCCAACATCTGTTCACAGGTGTATAGGGACTTGAACAAGGCATTTAACAAAATCTTTCAAGCCAGCTTCACGACATGATGAAGAAATGGAGAAAAAAACTCTCAGTGGGAACCCTTACCCAAAGGGACCTGCTCATGGCTCTGAAACTCATGGCAGGCAGTCTACACAGATGACTGGGGGGGGAGCTCTGTGAAAATAGTAATCGAAGACTCCTGCAGATGGCATGCTCGCCAAATCAAGGGAACTCTGCAGCTGAGTGGAAATGACCTGATGCCACATTTTGGAGGCAGAGTCCACTATGACATCATCAGGTTGGAATGTGGGATCAAACCTCTCAAGAGGAATTTAAATACAGAAATATATAAAAGCTGTCGTTAAGTCTATCAAATGGGATAGAAGAAGATGCATGCAATTAGACCATGCAGAAGTCTTCAAGAGATTTCAGTTGACTGTAACTATGCTATGAATCAGTGACATAAGCTAACTGATTCAATTTTAGGTCACCCGAAGAGAAATGAAATAACACTCCTGTCAATTAAACACACTGTGGTAGGCGTTCATCAGAAATAGACGCGCCCTTAAGAAGGATCTAGCAAAAATAGTTCCTTCAGGAGAGAGGGAAGCAGTCGTGCCCATTCATTTCAGAAAAAGAGGAATGTATATAATAATATGAATAACAGATAGCTAATACTTACTGAGCAATTACTGTAGCCAAATTCATTGTTCAACGTTCTGTGTGGGCTCGCTCCTCTCATCTCCCAAACACTCCTTTGGGGCAGGTACTGCCCAGCAGGTTTGACTTCATGAGAATGGGGGTCTCCCAGAACCTTCCTTCTCACTTAACCCTTTAGCTTTTCAGTCTCTCTTCCATCCCATCCTCACCTTCAGAAACCTTTCACTCCCAAACTGACAGGGGTTACAGAAATGAAGAAACTCCTTAAATGAGGCTGGGAGGAGGGAGGAGGTAGGAGGGAGCAGACAAGGTGGACCTCAGCTACCCTAAGCTAAAAACCAGGGTGGCTCAGCGCTTGCTCAAGACACATCTTGCAGTGCCTCCAAAAGTCATTTCTGTCCCAGAGGTTCACCCTTTTCCTGCTGCAAAGGGGCCAGTGACCTGTGAAGTGCCAGGAAAGCACATGAGAGCGCTAGGCTGCAGGGAGGCCACTGTGTTCCCGCCAGGTCCAGGGGGAAGATCTCCTGTAGCCAGTGGGACAGAGGCAGGAGGCCAGGAGACAGGGCCAAGCAGGGCCCATGCATGGGTCCCCACACCGGGCCCCACACGAGCCCATCTCCACACATGCCCATCCCCGCACCTGTCCCCACATGCCATGGCCACCATGAGCATCAGTGAGAGGCCTACCATGAGGGAGACGGGAATACAACGTGGGAAAAGCAGAAAAAGTGTGTCCAGCCAGGGCCATAACACTGACCTAAGGAGCCCAGCGCCCTTAGGTACAGTTAGAGGTAAGAGCAAGACAGTGATATTTTTCCGAGCAGGGACGGGAGAGCCCGGGTAAGCACTGGAAAAGAAAGTAAAAGAGAAAAAACTGCTCTGGCCATTAAATATCCACAGCAGCAGTTTGATAGGGCTGATGGAAAGCACATAAATCCCTCCACAACTCTGTTAAAAGCAAGAAAAAACATGGGTGGGATGGCAGCCTGCTCTGGGGCAAATCAGGAGGAACAGGAAAATCCAGACCCCAGAAAGCTGCAGGTCCCAGGAGAGGGGGCCCGGTTCAGGAGGTTTACCTCCCATCACACCAGAAATCACTGGTCAAAAAGTTGGCTTTCAGTTACTCACACTCCTAAAGGGCAGTTGTTTCTCTTGAAAGTTTTTGATCCCTCCAATATAATACCATGGTTGCATCCAGATGTTAGGAGATGTTAACGCCTTACATCAAGCTTAAATGCAGGTCTAAATTCTTGACCAAGAAAAGAGAGATTCAGTCATCTCTGATAGGAGACATTTTTGCAGGAATACCTGCAAGGGAATCTTCCAGAAAGTGCCCCAATTCCTAGTCCCTGAGAGACCAGGCCATGCAACAGTGTTTGTGTCTGACAAAGGACAAAGTCAGAGATGTCAAAGCTTGGCCCCACCCAGGCCTCCCTCCTTTGAAGTACCTTGTGTGTCCCTTCTCTGACTTCAGCTGGACAGAAGGAAGAGCGGCTGTCCTGTGCTGCCTTAAGGAGGCGTCAGGAGAGGACCCTCTGAGGCACAGAAATGTTGTAATGAGAGGCACTGGACACCACAACATATTTCTCAGGATGGAGCTTCTCATTATTTAAACAAAGAAAGAAGCTCCTTTGGAAGATGGAGTTAGCTCTCTGTACTATACAGGGTTATTATACTGGGGGTTGGTTGGGGAGTTTTTTGTTTTTAGCTTTCATTTTTTTAGGAAGGGAAAAAAATGCATCCAAAGTTATGCTTTAGGTTAAATTTCTATATCCCCACTCTTATGATTCAGGGGAGAGGGAGGGCTCTCCCTGAGACAAAACATGAGCAATCACAAAAGATCCTCCCAGAAAATTCACAAGTCAATTTGTAAGAGTTACATGACCTCAAGGCCACAGAAAACAAACTTGGCTACTTGTAAATGAAAATATAAGGCATCATCTTGGATAAAGTTTTGAGAAAGAATTCCACTATTCTCAAGAGATTTCCATTCCAGAAGGGTAACCGTGGTGCTCTGAACGTCACCCACTATCATCAGGTGTCCTTTCACTCTAGAGGCTGCAGATATAACTGGCTGCTTGGGAGGGACTTCAGCAACTATAAACATTCATAAGTTTTCAGGGACTTTCTGTGCATGCTTTCATTCTGAATTGGGAATTATTCCTCCTGGGAGAACTCTCCCCCGGGACCTCTCCAGGCCAAGGTCTGTGCTACTCACCCTCACCTCAGAGCACTGCAGGTGTCTGTGGGTTCCTCAGAAAGTCCAAGATCTGCCACAGAGAAAGTGCTCACACATAGCAAGGGAGTTACTACTACAAAGAAGTGTCAGTCAAGGGACTGTTTGATGGAATGTTAGGAGATGCCTTTCTTTTTAAAAAAAAAAAAATAAATTAAGTACTTAAATTATTTTTTATCTTAGATTTCGAACATAGAACTGACTGTGTAACCAAATGGAAATTATGCAGTAATTTTAACTTGATTTCATATAAGCAGAAAATCAAAAATTATTAATGGGCAAATAAAAATCGAGTAGTAATAATAAAAGATTTCAAATGGATTTTCCTTTCCCTTTTTTTTTAACACTTGGAAAGCAATGTTCCAATTTCGCCCTTTCTAAAACTAGAGAGAAGGGAAGGGGATGAAAATCAGTCTCCAGACAGAATTTTCAATTAAAGAAACAACACACAGAAAAGTCCAAGCTGTTGCAGTTAAATAAACAGATTCATTTTTCTTCCAAAATGTACATTATAGATTTTTGAAAAAAATAACATAAACAGATAATTCCTACAAACTCCAGAATTCCTAGGAGGCATAACTGCTTTCGCAGTAGTATGCCAGGAATGTCAAGGGCCTGTCATCTCAGGTACCTGGAGCAAGCAGCTTCAGCTCCTAGTAATGCCTTCTGGGACCACCAGGCCTTCCACAGTCCCCAGAATCCAGCCCAAGGCCTTCCCAGAAGGCAACTACAGGCCAGGATTCAAGGAGGCCACCCTGCTCAAGTTCTCACCAAAGGACTGCATAAATAGAAGGAAAAAGGTCCCCATCAACCATCAGCACCCCCCCCCCCACCCCATTCCCCTGAGGACTTCACCATGGAGAGCTCTGTAAACCTATACAGCAAAATGAGTCCTCAGTGTCACACAGGACCCCATCCTGGGGGAGCCTTCCGGCAGCATACCCTTGAAGTATTTTTCGTCAAAGCTGCAGCAGAAAGCTGGGACAGGACGGGAGTGGTGGCTCAGTCTGTAATCTCAGTACTTTAGGAGGCCAAGGTGAGAGAATTGCCTGAGTCCATGGGTTCAAGACCAGTCAGGGCAACTTGGTGAGACCTCGTGTCCACAATAAATCACATAACCCAGCTGGACGTGGTGGCATGCGTCTGTAGTTCCAGCTACTTGGAAGGTTGAGGCAGAAGGATTGCCTAAGACCAGCAGGTCGAGGCTGCGGTGGCCATCAGCATGCCACTGCACTCCAGCCTGGGCAACAGAGTGAGACTCCAACTCAAAAACAAAACAAAAGCTGAACCACGCAGTGCTCAACAATGTTTGTGGAATTAAAAAACAAGGCAAAAAAATAGCAAACACAACCTAAATTTGGTAGATTTAAGTCCTAGTTATTCTAAAAAGCAATAAAACCAGAATTAATTTAAGGAGTCTAGTAGCAAATATCAAACAAAGTGATAATAAATGTACCCACAATTTAAAAAAAAAATTGCTTTAAAGAGCTACCTTTCTACCTAGTATTCCTGACTAAGTTTACACTTCTGAAAATGTTCTTTTATTGTTATTAACAACTTAGTGCTTTCACATTAGCTACAATTAAAATCTATATTACAATTTCATTTGCATTTTTTTTTCTAAATTGAAACATTTATGAATGCCAAAATGCTTCTGTCATAATTTGAATGTTCACTCTATATAGAACTGGCAGCATATTTACACACTATTTTTAATAGTAATCATATTTTGTATTTATTCAGTTTTACTACTGAGAAATACTTTTCTAGACACTATATTCTTGAAGTTTTGAATCTGTAAGTTCCTTTTACAAAATCTTTCTTTACACAACTTACTATTTATCTGTTGAACAGCAAGGGGCATTTAGCTAGGTTCTTCCTTTTTAAATTTTACTAATGAGGCCTCATAGGTCATGACCATTTTGGAAAAAAATTCAGTCCCAAAGATCACTATGAAAGACATTTTACATAATAAGTATGTAAATCATCTTTCTAAACACAAAGAGTGGATAAAGAAAGAAGGGTGAACATACAACCATTTCTGGTTCCGACACACATCCTGTAACACCATGTGGGGAAGATTCAAATCACTCCAATTCACAATTCACAAACAAGGGAGAAGTACTGAGTGATGGACGTAGCAATTTTAATAACTTAAAAATGAGAAAACCAAGCATGAAATGTGTGTATAGGCACAGAAAAAATAATTTCAAGTGGAAGACAAATTGAAGCATAAACCAGACCCAAAACACAAAGAACAGTCAACTAGGATTCAAGTCAATCCTACAACTTAACGTGTGCAAAAAAGTGCTGCAAAAACGTGAGTCACGATTTCAAGTTCCGTTACAAGAGAAGTTATGCTAAAAGCACACACACTTAATGATTCATGTTTTTGCTATAAAAGTTCTCATATGCTATAAAAATGTTTCTAAAAACATGTCCCTCATAGTCAAGATTTTTCATGAGTAAAAGTAGCATAATTAGATATATTGGCAAATCAGGGAAATATTCAAGTCATCCAAAAAATTTTAACCAAAGTCAATTTTGCATAGGAAAAAATAACTTTAGTGGTATAAAAAGCAACATACAAAATGTTAGAGAAATTTGATCTCCTCAGCTCAAAGAAATTAACTATAGTCCAAGTCAATCAAGCAAATGAGAAGATGCTAATCTTTCACCATGTCCTTGGGTCAGATGCTAATTTCCCTCTGTACCTTAAAAGTATTAATTATTTGACTTGATTTTTTTTAATGTGGTACATATAAATGATGGAATATTATGCAGCCATAAAGAAGGACAAAAGTATAAACTTCTCAGCAACTTGAATAGATTTGGAGTCTATCATACTCAGTGATCTATCACAGAAACAAAGAGCTGAGTACCACATATTCACTCATAAGTGGACCCTGAACACCTATCATAATACTACAAAGAAAGGGATTGGTGGTAATGGTACACTGCCAGGGTAGAGGAAGGGGCACATAACATCAATAAGGGGGGCCTGATCCTAACCCAGGTGAAGTGAGGTCCAATGGGAGGCCCAAAACTTCACTGGTATCTAAATCAATAATGTGCGAAATCCTGACTTGTACCCCACAACTTTAAAATAAAATAAAATAAAATAAAAATTTTTTTAACAAAGAGTATTAATTACTTGAATAACTTTTTTTGGTCAAGCACAGAATTTCTTTTGATGTCAAAAACACAGAAAGTTCAAAAGTTAGACTGCCACTCAGCATTATGACACGTCAAAAAACTGAACAGGAAACCCTTTTGGAAACCCACAGGATTCTGCAATCTGGAAGGAGAGCTGGGCATTGCTTGGCCTGTTGGTGTGTTTTGCTTGAGGATGTGTTCAGAAGGGTGACAATTCCTGCCTTATCGCCAAGGACCAACATTCTTTTGGATACAAAGAATCCTGGCCATTTCTCCTAACACTTCTCCCCATCCAATCCACTAATTACCTTCTCAGCATTCTGGAAGGCTAAAAGAAGTTAGCCAAATTGAATGGCCAGGAATTCAGCCCACATTATATCTTATCTTGTACTTCACAACCCTCCAAAAATTAAAAAGAAAAGAAAAGCATTAGCCACACTGGGTGACGGGAAAAGGTAAGTATGGGTACAAGATTTACACGGAAATTAAAAATAACTTCAGTGGAAATGAAGACTAGAAACGGCCACTCGCCCAGAAAAGATTTCATTTATGAAAGGTTACCAGGGCATATAAACTGAGGGAAGCCAGATTTGGTAGAAAGTGAGTCGCTGGTTTATTCAATAAACATTCCCTAATGCCTCCAGGCCCCCTGCTAGGCACTGGATGGAAAGATAAAAGCTGCCCCTGTCCCCAGAGAGCTCACAGGGTAACAGGAAAGAGCTCCTAGACAGATGATCACAATGCAGTTATAACACAGCTGGCAAGTGTTAGGAAAAGGAGCCTCTGGGTGAGGTGATGAACGGGACTCTGGCCCAGAACGAATAGAAGGAGGGAGGCAAGAAGCATCTTCTAGAAGGCGACTGTCAGCCTTAATCAAGGAGAGGTCAAAATGATGTGGGTGGGGGTGAGGCTGGCGGCAGAGGACGCACCAGCCATGGAAACAGCAAACCATTAGACTTGCACTGGAAACACAAACATCAGTATCTCCTGGGTAGAGTCCTCAGAGAGTCCCCAAGCCAGGCAGAAGACAGCACAGAGGGCACCTCTAGTCACTCAAATCGTCTGTCTCCTGTGCCGTTCAGCTGACAAATACTACTGCCTGTGATCAACAATAGCTTGGCACCTTCCTGAAATCTGATGAAAGAGCCGCTTCCTGGAAGAAAGGAGGACGTCATACATTTTTTAAGCACTCACACTTCTCTTATCTATCACCATTCTTCAGATTCGATACATCAAGTTTGAATACTAACAGATGACTTAAGTAAATAATTGCCTTTTCTTTTACCTCCCATAAATTGGATCCAGCTATCAGCAAAACGTACTGAAGTTCCCTTGAAGAAGCTCTGAGGGAGACGGAAACATTAGTCTTTAAAGGAGATGGGTTTTAATCACATGCTTGCCCTTTTACATCACTGTAGTTTAAATGGTATTCTGCAGGCCTCGGGCCTAATCAAAATGAAATGCATTTTTCTCTGAAGGTAGTTCTTTTAAAACTCAGCCAACGACAATGCCTTCAAAAGCGCAGGGATTGTTGCCACCAAAGAGACTAAGTGATGGGAAGAACAGGACACTGCATCCTTAAGTAAGCACACTTTAAAGCCATAGCTAGCTCATCTACAACAGTGAATGCAGTGAGTGTGGGTCCTCCCTCACTGAATGCATAACAATCCCCCACCATGGGAGGCATCTTTTCTTTTTGGGGACAAGGGTCCTAAAATTAAACTGATAATAAAACTACCTAATACTCAGGGGCGCTTATACCAGACACTGTGTACTCTGCATCTCATTGACTTTCACAAGCAGCACTAATGCCACAGATACTAGAAGACCCACTTTACGGAGGAGGAAATGGGGGTTCCTACTAATTTTTTAAAGACATCGTTTCCTAAAAAAAGAAATATTGTTATAGTTTATTTTAACACAGGATTGCCAAATATAAATTCAGTATACTTTTGGAATAAGAAAGTTCCAACCCAAAGTTTTCAGTAAAACCCTGGTCTCCAAGCAGTTTTGTTCTGCACAGACATTAGCATCTAAAGTCAGAGGAGGGCTTGGACCACAGAGCTAGGTCACCCTCTAGGCTGCACCACTTTCATTTTCAGGTTGCAGAACAGGTGTTTTGGGACCTTTACTTCCAGAGTCTTTCCACCAGAGAAGAAGGAGAGAGGCAAGAAGCATCTTCTAGAAGGCCACTTGTAATGTGCCTCTTGCAGGCAGTCTTCCTGATCTTTGTGCATCTGTCTTTCATCCTCACATAGACTGAGACCCAGGAGGAGGAGGAGGAAAGGGACTTACAAAGAACTTGCCACTGTCACAAAATGAATTGACGCTTTTAATAGCCCCACTTAATTGCACAGCCGTATTTGCTGCAGAAGCCTCCTACCACTAATGGATTAACAATCTCTTACCCAGCCCTGGGGAGTTACAACTGCTCTGTCAGCTCCTCTTTCAACCCAGCCCCTACATGACTTGCCTTCCTCTTAACACTGTCACAAAAGCTGAGAACAAACAGAAAATGACAGGGCTTAGGCAGGTATGACTCAGGTATATTAAAGTATGGCATTTGACTTCCAGGGGAGAAGGAGGGGAGTTCTTGTAAAAAAAAAAAAAAAAAAAAAAAAAAAGAGCATGATTCACAGTTTAAGAATGACAGAGTGCTGCAGCCACAATCGTGAGGACCAGAAATGTTAATTCTATTATTTTAGAACTATAACATCATCAAGTCCACTATGGAGAACTGACGACCACATATGACCTCAAGCTGAGGGATGGGGATGATTTTTCTCACCCTAAGACACTATGCCAGGTCAAAAATAACAAAATGCATTAAAAATAGTAGATGTCTTAACTGAGGCCTGTTGTATCCAGGGATGTGTTTATGTCTAACCCTTCACATCACGTACCATAACACAATGCAAAAGGGACAATTCACATGTGGTAAGTCTCACTATTGTCCTAGGAAGCATTGTTCTCCACATCTGGGGGGGGGGGGAGGTGTTTCTAAAACCAGACATCATGAAAAGACATCTTAAGATTAAGATTACAGCTGAAAACCTTTCAACTTTATTATCTGGGAAATCCTAAATTTATTCCCCAATAAAAAAATTTTTTAAAAAAACCTGTCCTTTCCCAATCATACTAATGTGAGTAAAACTCCCCGGAAATAAAACCATTATAAAGTCACAGTAGGCCTGAGTATGCTAAAACAAGGATATTTGAGCAGATGTCCACAGTTTCTTTTGACAAGGACGGAATGGGCAAATTTAGGAAAATGTGGGGTATCAATATTTCTCTACAACAAAAAAGTTCCAAACTTACAGATAATGAACCCAAAACACCAGATCGGGCTAACTGTAAATACATACTGAGCTGACCACATTTCTTAAAAATTCAACTTCAAATAATTTTCTCACGAGTCATTCCCATACACATGCCCAGTGAAATCTCTGCTGGTCTTCTGGACTTCATTTTAATTTCCCTCACTCATTCTAAAATTCTTCCAAACTTGAGCACAGAAAAGAAAGAATGAACTTTGTGGTGAGGGAAGGAAACTTGAAAGCTCAGACAAATGAGGCTGGCACTAGTGATTAAACTTTTCTTCGAATCAGTTTCTTGGTCTCTGTCACCAGGATGACCATGGAGTACACACTTATGGCCCAAGACATTTCTATACCTCTTACAACTGATTGACAAGACCAATCGACAATAGGACTGGTGGGACTTGGGGATGGAGAGGCAAACTTTCCCCCTTACTTTAAGCATATCATTTGATAAAATTCCTTTCTCAGGCTATAACAGTGCTTTCAGCTAAACTCCAAACTTGAGGAATTTAAGAACCAAATTTAAAACTTAGACTTTTCAATAAGCTTGGCACACAAAAAGCATTTAATAAACGCAGATTCAATGCTTCAATGAATAAACCTACAAAATAGTGCACTCCACAATTGAAGAACGTTTATGGAAATACTGTGCTATTTAATTCTCTCCATCGTGTCCCATAGCTCCTGTCACACCTGTCATGAAGGCCTCTTCTGATCATGTGGCTGGTCACCCACCTGGCACCATCAGTGCTTAATGATGCAGACTGTCAAGGCCAGCGGGGCCCCGCTCCATACTCTGAATATAAAGAATTCAGGAACTAATCTGGTACATTGTGCAGACGGGTTCTCTGCCGATGCCCTAGTTGCTACCTCGACACCTCTCCTTCTAACCCAGGACTACCTTAATTGGCTCCTAAGTAGCCTGTCTCTGGTGTTCCTGCTTAGCACATAGTGAGATGCTCAGCAAAAATTTCCTGAAATCAGGAATCAAGCCCTAGCTTTTGGTCAGTGGGTCTCAGTAAGAAAAGACTGAAGGATCGATGGTGTTCTACCCTCAACTAGCCTGCCAATGCCTTACCCCAACCTAGGAATCCGACTGGGGCAGACCCTGAAGAACACACTCATCAGGCTGGAGAACAGGTGAAGAAATATACAACCCACTAGTCCAATTACCAAGCTCTCCTAGACAAACTGAATGGGAGAGAGCCAAGTTCCCCAACTGAGACCTTCATGAGACCTAGACCAAGACCACCTGGCAATCACAGGGTCTACAGAGCAAACACACAAGGAATTCTTCTGAGCTAGAAAAAACGGCTTACTGAGCGACCAGGTCCCAATGCTACCTCCTGGACCCACCATAAGCCCCATCATCAGAACTATGACAGAGCAAAAAGTTTGCACCACCAAGGCACTTGTCACCACATATCATGCTTGGGGTGGTTGTGGGCACATCCATCCCCACACAGGTCTGCAGGCCCAAGACTGCAGGGGTCTGATCTTCCTGCAGCAGCTCAGCAGGCATGCAAGGAAATAAGCAGGGCCTGCTGTGTAATTTAGCCACCATTAACCCTGCTTGGTGGCACACAAGGCCAATTGCAAAACCCTCCAAACACAGATGCCAGGATCACACTGGTGCCCTGGGAAGCCTCTGATAACTCAAAGTGCAGCCCAGACTGAGACCCGGACATGGCATCAGGAAGACACTAGGCCACAGCCTAGTCCCTGCTGGGTTCAAATCCTCACTCTGCATCTTCTGCCTTGCATGACTCTGGGCAAGTCACCGAGCAGGCCTAAGTCTTACTTTCCTCATTCATAAAAGGGAGATGAGTGGCTGTGTGCTCTACTGGGTGCCACATCCACTACCGGGGGGAGAGAAGGCTTGCTAGAAGCCCAAACCTCACCTGCACACAATTTACTTAAGCTGCAAGTCCTTGCATGTACCCCACAACTCTAAGATAAATAAAGAGAAAAGAAAGGTGCCCTAAGGTCCCCCTCACTCACCCCCACAGAGCTTCTGCAAGCATCAGAGGAGACAGTGTGTGATAAGGTGAGTGCCTTCTAGGTGCACGAGGGAAGTGTGGGCAGGGCAAAGGCACAGTGCCCGACACAGTCCACACTGCAGCCCACTGAGGTGCCCACTGAGAGGATCTGGATAGAATCATCTGCTGCCAGCAAAGCATGGCTGTTCCACTGCTCAGCCTCACGCCTCACCAGCGAGCATGCCTCATCCAGAGAGATGGCAACAGATGGGAAGAAGGCTGGGAGAAAATGTATAGAAAAGCAGCAAACTCACCTCGGGTTTCAAGTTTAGGATGCATGGAAATAAGGATGCTGAGGTTATTAATATAACCTAGCTGCTGAAGTCTTGGTGATGGCTCTCCCTCCCATGAAAATGAGGGGAGAAGACTGAGCAGGAAGAGCAGACTTCCAGGTCGTGATACTACTATGTGCTGTCATTTTGTTGTTGAAGTCATATGCCATGGCTTGGGGTAGGGGCAAGATTCTGAGTGTCATCAGAAAATTAGCAATTCCTTTTTTTTTTAAGATGGGGGTACAATTCAGGGTTAGGCACATAAGTGGTCATTGTACAGGTAAAGTTTGGGCCTCCCATCGGTCCTCACTTTGCCTGGTTTGGGATCAGGTACACTTATTAATGTTATGTGCCCCCACTCCCCTGGCAGTGATCTGCTACTGCCAATGTCTTTCATGTAGTATTATGATAAATGTTCAGGGTCCTTATGAGTGAGAATATGTGGTACTCATTTCTTTGTTTCTGTGATATGTCACTGAGTATGATAGACTCTAAATCCATGCAGGTTGCTGCGAAGGCCAAAATTTTGTCCTTCTTTATGGCTGCATAATATTCCATTGTGTATATGTACCACATTTTTTAATCCAGTCCACTTTCGATGGGCAGCATGATTGGTTCCATGTTTTTGCTATTGTGAATAGTGCTGCAATAAACATGCATGAGCAGGTATCTTTTTTGTAGAATGATTTGAGTTTCTCCGGGTATGTTTCCAGAAGGGAGATTGCTGGGTCATGTGGAAGGTTGGTTTTTAGATCTTTTAGGATTCACCACACTATTTTCCATAGAGGTCTACTAGTTTACATTCCCACCAACAGTACAGAAGTGTTCCCCTTTCCATGCATCTTCACCAGCATCTGTTGTTTTTTGATTTATTAGTGGTGACTGGAGTTAGGTGGTATCTCAGTGCGGTTTTGGAAAATCCACATTTTTAAGATAAGCTCTAGGTAATTTTGATATTCTTGACCTATTGATCTCACTTTGAAAAACATTGACTTAGCACATAGAAGCAGCCAAGTGAAACCATGTGATTTTCTTCATCTCACTTTTTATATTGTCCAAATTTTCAATACAGTAGTGAAGATGTATTTTTACTTTAAAAAATTTTTCCTAAAATTATTATGGGAATAGGATATCTTGATTGATTGAATTTTTCTTAAAGCCCTTCTGTTTTGATCTTTATTTTTATTTATTTTTATTTATTTATTTTAATTGGAGTCTCACTCCGTCGCCCAGGCTGGAGTGCAGTGGCACACTCACGGCCACCCCAGTGTCAACCTGCTGGGCGCTCTGGCAATCCTTCTGCCTCAGCCTTCCAAGTTGCCGGAACTACAGGCACACGCTACCACACCCAGCTAATTTTTTTTTGAATCAGAGTCTTACTCTGTCGCCTAGGTTGGAGTGCAAGTGGCATGCTCAAGACCACCTCAGCCTCGGCTTGCTGGACTCA
>CAUYQG010245662.1:0-11041 GCA_963574415.1 Tarsius wallacei
TCAAAAAAAAATGGTAAAGATGGTGTGTGTGTGTGTGTGTGTGTGTGTGTGTGTGTGTGTGTGTGCGCGCGCGCGCGCGCGTACACAATGAACTAGAAAAATTTGGATGTGGTATAATATCAAGTGTTGTCAAAGATGTAACAAAGTAGGAATCCTCATCCACAACTGGTGCAAGTGTAAGCTGCTGTGGTTGTACTGGGTAGCAGTTAGTCAGTGTACAAATTGAGAATGTGTCCAACTTCTACCCCAGTGAGCCAACCCTCACAAAAGATCTCTCAGAGTCTCACAAAGGTGTCTATGTAAGGGGAGTCATTGCTGTGTTTTATGTGGCTCCAGAAGGCTGAAGGTGTATGAATACCAAGTACCTGTTCCTCTAGGAATGGATAGGCAAAATGTGGTGGATGCTCATTCTCAAATACTGTGAAGCAATTAGACACAAGTCATTAGGTAAATCTAAACAGAAGAATATGGATAAGTATTATCCCTATGCAAAAAAAACAAAAAACAAAAAAAAAAAAGAAAAAGAAAGAAAAAACCCACTTCAGCTCAGTTCTTGCACCTTGTACAAAAATTAATTCAAAATAGATCACAAACCTAAATATAAAATGAAAAACTATAAAACATCAGAATAAAACAGTAGAAAGTCTTTGTGACCTTGAGTTAAGCAAACATTTCTTAAATACAACATGAAAAGCATTATCTATTTTTTAAAAAGAGAGAGAGGGAGAGAGAGAGAAACATTATACTTCATTAAATTAGAAATTTTTGCTTTTCAAAAGACTCTGTATCTTAAATGAAAAGCTATGCTCCAGAATGGGAGAAAATATTTGCAAAATCTGGTAAAGGACTTGTATCTAGAATATATAAAGAACGTCTAAAAGTCAAAAATAAGAAAACCTAATAGAAAATGGGCAAATAGCTAAAACAGATGGCTCACCAAAGAAGGTATGTAGGTGGCCAATTAACACATGAAAAGAGTTTACACATCATTAGTCATTAAAGAAACGCAAATAAAGCTATAGTAAGACACCATTTAACACTTATTAGAATGGTAAGAATTAAAAGTTTGCCAGGACCAAGTGTTGGTAAAAATGCAGAAAAGCTGGAACTCTTACATACAGCTGATGAGAATGTATATCTGTTTTGTAAAACAGTTTGACACTCTCTTCAAAAGGTAGACATTCACTGCCCTATGACCAGGCCATTCCACACCTAGGTATTCATCTGAGAGAAATGAAATAGACCCCCACACAAAAACATACATGATTATTCATAACAATCTATTTTTATTTGTAACAAATGTCCACCAACAGGTGAATGGATAAACAAATTCCATACAACGACATATACCACTCAGTATTGAAAGGGAAAAACTACTGGTACACACTACAACATGGATGAATCTTAACACAATGATGCTGCATGAAATAAGCCAGACAAATATTAGTGCATATTGCCATTTATAGAAAACTCCAGAAACCGCAAACTAATCTTCAGTGGCAGAGAGATTTGTGACTGGGGGAGTGGTGGGAGGGAGAGATTACAAAAAGGTACAAGGAAACTTCCTGGGCTAGTGGATATGCTCATTATCTTGATTGTGGTGATGGCTTCACGGGTGTATTCATGTGTCATAACTCATCAAATCGTATACTTTAAACATGTGCAGTTAATAATATGTCAATTGTGCTGCAATAAAGTTGTAAAAAAATAAACAGAAAAAGAATGAAAACAAGATGAAACAAGAAGAAGAATGAAAACAAGGGAATGATCATTTAAACTAACTTATCCGTCTGTGCCTAAGGGTCTCTAAATATTTTAAAGAATATGCTTGACTAAAAAGTGCCAAGTGCTCTCAATTGTGGCTCTTCAGAAGGCAAGATAATCTGTTACATCAGTCATTCAGAGTCAGCTAACCTTACTATGAAAACAGGAGAAAAAATATGCCATTGCTAGACAAGCATTAAAACTACTAAACTGGAAAAAAAAAAAAGAAGAAGCAACCAACAGTATCATTAAAAGTTAAAGTCTGGAGAAGATTTTAGCAGTGTTTTAAAAACAGACTTGGGTTGGGCAACCTCATATTTTGATAATTTATCTACCATGACCAATCAGTATAAGGCTGTCAAAGTGAATCAGCTCTGGGCACCATCTCTTTATTTTCCTCAAAGGATTTTTACACCAATAAGTAAGGTATCAAGTTGCTTTACTCCTCTTTGGAGTTAAAAAAAAAATCTCTTACCACAGGCCCTTATAATAGATTGAATTGTCCCTTACAAACTTATGTCTAAAGGAACCATATTGCTTGGAGGATATTCACAAAAAAAATTATATTAAGGTACAGACATCCTTTATGAATGCATATCTGGAAGATTCTCCTAATACTCTTAGGATGGAGAGGTATTTGGAAAATGGAAAATTTACGATTATTTACCTCAAACTCTAAGCTAAAATATGGCATTTTAGTAAGGATCTTCAAGCCTAGAAGGAAACACTGCAAAAGAAAGTAGCAATTGAATTATCCTGTACATGCTGAAGTATGTTCAGATGGCACCCCCTAAGGAATGAAAGGACATAACAGTTCAATTTATGGTGATACTCAACATCACTCAGAAAAAGTTATTAAATTCAAGGTAGTGTTGAATTTGGGTCACACAGAAGACAGTCACTAATCCATAACAGAATATCCTCTTCAGAATGGTGTAATCATAGAATGTCTAAATTCTTTATAAAATAGCAGAAAATACCTCACAAACTGAAGTATACATGAGGTAATTTTCTTCCTATGGAGAAAGCAGTGACCCATCCCTCACATTTCCATTTCAGCTTTGCTACTAACTTTATATACAACTTTGCTCAAATTTCAAGCCTTCTATAATTCTTGCTTTTAATAAAACTGCAAGTCTGTCTTTGGTGATTAATACAAATTGTAAGCTATTTTTCTCAAGAATATATATTAAAATATTTTAAGTTTATAGAAAAAGAAACTATACCATTAACTTTTAAAGATATAGTAAAGAAATACGACTCTTCAGATGTAAAATATTAAAATGAAATAGTTTCAACATTTAATTGGAGATTGTGTGAAAGTTGTAGCTTCATGTAACCAGATAACCTTGAGTCACTGTCTTCTTACACTGACAGACATGTCAAAAATTCCATTGAGAAAGACTGTGTGACTGTCATCAAAAGATTGTAAAGTGATATGCTTTTCAAAATGAGATCAAGCAGTCAGTCATATTGAATATTATATTATAGTGACATTACAGCATCATTTATGAAGTGCCATGTGGAAAACACCCTGACTTTAGGTAAGAGTAACCAAAGTGTTCCTATATACAATATTCAATATGAGTAGATTTTACTGCACAGTAATCCTAATTATCTGTTTTTTATTTTGTAAGAAAAAAAGATTGATTCTATAACCTTCTTAATTTACAGTTAGCTGACTGAAGTGCATGCAAATGGAAATAAAACAGCAGCCCTGGGACATTCTAAAACACGACACACGAGGTTGCCAAGGTAACCCACCAGGAGCCTGTCTTGGCATCTTCTGGAATAAAATGGGAAGAAAACATTAGAGTGAACAGATGGGGGATGGGGATCGGGATCTTCTGGCATGGTTAAATAATAAAAGTGTTGCAAAAAACTACGGCTCCATAAAATTGCTTCCAAACAAAAAAGGAACAAAGTATCTCTCATACTTCCAATGTGTAAGTCAGGCAGGATTTATGACCCACAAGAGTGGAATTTTTTAAAATTATTTTAAATATTACTTAAATGATATAATTTTTAAAGTCACTGTGCAATAATATTCATCATTGTTTATATTTACAAAAATTCAACAAAGGTGTACAACTTGCATTCAAGGTGCAGAAAGCAATTCTACATGAGTAATTATTTCACCATTTTGCAAGTCTGAGGGAGGCAAGGAACTTGCCAAAAGAAAATAATCTGAAGATGTTAAGATCCCAACAGAACAATAAAATAAACAACAAATGACCCTAAGTAATCATTTCACTTTAGCTCGTTGTTAATTTTCTATTTCTTCCTGACATTCTTTTAGAATTACAAAGTATTCCTTTTTAATTTTAGAGTTGTTGTCTTACACTTTGCAATTGCTGCTGTTTCTAGTAAGCATACACAAAAAGCTTTCATTCCCTCTCTCTGAAGAGCTGATTTTCTCTAACAAGGTTATTCTATAAATAGTCAGAGAATCTCCTTGGCCTGTCCTTAGGCTTTTTTCCTCTCTCCTCTGTCCCTGAAGATTGAAAAACTCTGAGCTAATGAAGGACATGCATGGAGACAGTACACTCTGATGATGTGTGCCCGGGAAATTCCATAACACGTAATTGTCACAGCTGAATAGCATTTAAGAATGATACCTACAAGCAAAATGTTTCACAAAGAAAAAGGAATTTTAAGATAACACCATATCATTTCAGATGTTTACTAACTTAATAACTGCTTTTTTCTTTATATATATTTAAAAAAACAAAAAACAGCCGGGCTCGGTGGCTTCAGCCTGTAATTCCGCGCCTTTGGGAGGCTGAGATGAGTGGACTGCCTGAGCCCGTGGGTTCGAGACCCACCTGGGCAATTTGGCAAGACCTCATCTCTACAATAAATCAAAAAAAAATAGCCGGGCGTGGTAGTGCACGCCTGTAGTTCCAGCTACTTGGAAGGCTGAGGCGGAAGGATCACCTGAGCCCAGCAGGTCGAGGTTGTGGTGGCCGGGAGCGACCACTGCACTCCAGTCTGGGTGACAGTGAGACTCCAACTCAAAAAAAAACCAAAAAAACAAACAAACAAAAAAAACAAATTGTTTCATTGGGAACATTTCCCATAGAAAGTTAATTGGAATTTTTGATCCTATATTTTGGATGACAATGACCCAATTTGATCTTAAAAATTAAAACTGATTATTTTACATTGTTAATTCAAAAACGCCAATATTATTTTGCTGTTTTGGTACAGTGGAGAGATATCTTAAGGCACATCTTTCCTTTAAGAGAATATTGTCTTTTTAATAATTATGCAGCTACAGTTCTCTATCTGGTCATGTCGCTATTTTCCTTAAACATAGTCAGCATTTCTCATCACCTCTAATCTAGTAGAGTGCCCTTACTGGAATTCAATTAGGTGCCTAAATTTCTGCATACATTCACACTAGGCTCCATCCATCAGAACTTTTCATTCTCTCTGAACATACAGGGTAGTATTTTTGCCCCTCTTGGGAATCTGTCTCATATCCTGGAAACTTGCTTCAGCCCAGTTCACATGTCATGTCTTCTGTGAAACAGAAGGTAACTTTTTCTGTTCTTTGCTCCTATAGCATTTTGCATTTATCTAATACAACATCTGTCACACTGTGATATGTTTTAGAACTCTATCTCTCATAAATGATATAATTCTTGAAGACAGAATTTCTTGTGCATTTTGGATCACTGGTACCTAGGAGACTCCCCATCATTCAGTAGGCAGTAAACAGTTGCTTGCTGAAAATGGAATGAACTGTTTTAGTCATGGATTGCAGAAGATCTCCGGTGATGAATGGTCCGAGAGGCAGGCAATCCAGGTAGCTTCTTATCTTGAGATTCCTGGATCCATAACTAACTGATTCTTGAACTGTGTATTAGATCAGAGTAACCTAGTGATTCAGATTCAGGTCTACAAATGAACACATCCAACCACTTTTAAAATAAACATTCCAGGTGATTCTGGCACCAAAGTTTGGGAATTCGGACATAGGCAGTTGAAGAGCATTCCACGTGTGTCACAAAAGGTTTTCTAGCATTAAAAAAAAAGGTAAATGGAAGGATTACCTAAAACAGGAACTATTTCCCATTAAATGCCTGATCTACTTTGGTTTTTTTTTTTTAATGCAGTGTATGAGTCATGATTACCATCAAGCATAAAATGCAATCTGCCTGCAATATTATTTTTTTAAAGCATGTCTCTATCGTTTTTGGAAGTAATATTAAATTTCAGGAATTTATCATCTCAATTAGAGAGCACACTTCATCTTCTCAAGGATAGAGGAGTACCCATTAACATGATCTTTGCAGCATCCAAACCTGTCAGACAAAGGAACCCTAGAATTACTGCAGTGAAGATCTTAGTATTCTTTGTATTTGAGAGAATTCAAAGTGGAGTCTATGAAATTAGTATCAAGTATAGAAAACTACTGCATTGCTCATATTATAAAATCTCTGCCACTTGAGAACTAAGCACTGGGCACTAATAAGCTGGCAAAATTGTTGGCTAGATTTCAAATTTTGAAATAACTTAATTGGTTAAACCAAGCTTATTTGAAGAGTTGAAGTCCTTATGTTTATACATTCTAGCTGATTTTTGTCTAAAATTACTCTTTTGCTACTGAGCTCTAAGGATTCCTTAGGAAAGGTATAAGGAAAGGGTGGGACTGAACAGTGTGAAGGATACTGAGTGGGCTTGTCCAGCTTCCTCTCCCTACGAGTCCGTGGGGTTAGAACGATAACCAATCTCGAAGTTGCATCACGTGCATGGTGTTGAGCCCCATAGAGCCATGGCCAACCCCACCTTCTCTGCTGGAATAAGCTCAGGCACACACACCTGTGATTTGAACTCCATTTCAGAGTTCAACACCGGTTCTCAAATAGGGAAAGAACATTTCTCTGAATCACACCGTCTTTGCTTCTGATGTCCTGACTTGTCTTCCCTCTTGCTATCACCCTGAAAGTGTTGGACAGTGCTACTTGGACACACCCATCCCAATTCCAATCTCTGACCAGAATTATTTTCCGGTGGGAAGACCACCTGGATAAGGATGCCACTGAATCTCACATTGTGCCAGCTAAATGTCTCATGTCACCAAACCCAAGTGAAGCACAGAGCTCCATCATGTAGCCACCACTGCCCGATCCATGACTTTTCACTCTAAGACCATCAGATAATATGCAGATAATTATTCATGACAAGATTCAGCTCTGCTACTGTATTCATTCTTCTGCCTTCATCTAGCTGGATCTTTACTTCCTCCTTTAAAAAAAAAACGTCCTGTGATGCTAAGGCCTCTGCATGTTTCACTATTAAACTTGTATGTGCTACCGCACAATTACATTCTGACTAAGTCATAAACTCACTGGGAAAGTCATGCAGTATCTGGGGCTGAGAGACTAAGAGTGCTAATTCTTGCTGGGAAACTGTCATGTGATTCAGCAGAGTCATCCAACACACCTGAGCTGTCCCTGCCAATCTCCTGGCATGTTTACTTATAAAGTCAGCCTTTACTTGCATTTTAAAAACATTCATTCCCTTCTTTAGAAATTCATAGATTATTTACCAAGAAGAAGAGTGGAATAGAGAAGAGCCCCAACTAAAGAGGGAAGAAGTAGTCTTGTAAAGAGAAAGCAAGCCTGAGAAGTGTTAAAATATAATAGGGGAATTGTCCACATTTTGGTTGGTTATTACTCTTTTGTATTTTTTCAAAAACTTTACATACCTACTTCCTCGTATGACTTTCTCATGGAACTGGTTAAAGTAAGTTGTAAGATTATCAGAGTAAATAGGAAACAAAAATAATAGAAGAATGGCAGAAATGGAAAGGAAGAGAGACAAGAAGTGAGGTCAACACTAAAAACAGCTTTCTTCCTAACAATATTCTCCAAAATGCTTTAAAATCGAATGCATAATGAAGCCTAAGTGTCAGTGTATTCCCAGATTCTCAAAAGTATGATAATTCCCTATGATATGGATTTCAGGAAACCATGGGTGAAAGCAGCTCTGAAGAGACCTCATTTCCTTCCTTCTTTGCTCTGCCTCTTTGGTCCTCCAAAGACTAATAACGCCGAATGCCATAATCTCCCATCTGCTTTGCCTCTAGAGCTATGATACTAAAGAATGAGTGTGTTTATTAATTAGTGCCATGGAACATCCATTTCCCTTTATAAATTTCACTAACATTTGATGATTATGCTAGTCATCTGCTGAAGATAGGGAAGAGATCTTTGGTAACTTTCTCCGACCAGAGACTTAGAATTAAATCCAATGGTATAAATTAAATATAGTTTTGATATCATCACCATATTAGCTCTCTATGGTAGTTATTTAAATATATATATCTAAGTGTTCTTTTGATGATGAAAATATAATCAGGCCGGGTACAGTGGCTCATGACTGTAATCCCGGCACTTTGGGAGACCAAGGCAAGAGGACTGCCTGAGCCCACAGGTTTGAGACCAGCCTGGGCAACATGGTAAGACCTCGTCTGTACAATAAATCAAAAAATTAGCCAGGTGTGGTGGTGCATGCCTGTGGTTCTAGCTACTTGGAAGGCTGAAGCGGAAGGATCACCTGATCCCAGCAGGTCGAGGTTGCAGTGGCCATGAGCATGTCACTGCACTCCAGCCCGGGCAACAGAGTGAGACTCCAAATATTATACAGCCATAAAGAAGGACAAACATATGGACTTCACAGCAACTTGGATGGATTTAGAGTCTATCATACTTAGTGATCTCTCATGGAAACAAAGAACAGAGTACCACATGTCTCACTCATAAACAGGCCTTGAACAATTATTGTAATACTATAAGAAAAGGATTGGCAGTAGCGGGAAACTGCTGGGGTGGGTGGGGATTGTCAGTAGTGGGAATCTGCCTGGGGAGGGCACACCTCATCAACAAGGGTACTTGATAATGGACATTTGTATAGCTAATCCTGAACCTAACTTGTACCCTACATCTTTAAAATTAAAAATTTTAAAAAATCACAAATATTACACTAATGAATTTAAGTGAATCAAGATTTATAACCATCTCCTAAGCATGTGATTTTTATTTTTCTGCACATGTGAATATGTCGACAACTGGAATAGTAATATGTTTTTCTTAGAATCATGAGCAAGTTATGTAATAGTTTGGTGGTCCAGAGATATTTTCCGATATGTGTGGCTCTCTAAAGACACTGTTTGGCTTCCAGGATTTTTCAATGTATATAGAAAAAAAATACATGATGCATAAATTTCAAATCAGTAGAGATTTTTTTGCTGACATTTATCCATTTGTTTTTATCAGTTTTATCTTCACAACTTCTTACAAAATAAAATATTTTTCATTTTACACTACGAAGGGACTGCATCTCAATATTAAATTTTTCCCAAATGGAAAAAGAAAAAGGGGAGTTGGCAGTAATGGGAAACTGCCGGGGTGGGGGAGGGGCACATCTCAACAACAAGGGTAACTGCAGACTGAACATTTGTATATCTAACCCTGAATTGTACCCCATATCTTTAAAAATAGAATGAATGGATGAATGAATGAATGAATGAAGATATGGGGAAAAAATTAAAATTAAAAAAAGAAAATATAAACAAAAGAAAATTAAGTGACTTCAGTTTTTTTATTAGAAAGTAATGTAAAAATTGTTTCTAAATGTGATACTGAGGAAAAACACATAGCTGTTATGTTCAGTAATAGTAAAAGTAGCAAGCCAGTAACTACAGTTACAGATATATAACATGTCCTAATCAGAATATGTTTCATATAAAACCTCACAATGAAATGTCAGTTTTGTATGTTGAACCTTATTAATATTTGTTAACTGATATTTATTAAGCATTGTGTGCCATTCACTGTGCTAAGCATTCTAATTGTATTATTTTATTAATTCCTCATAAAATCTTATGAGGTAGATTCTTGTAGGGAAGAGTTGCCAACTGCATCTGTGGCTTCTCCTCTAGCTTTACGGATGCCCGAGGTTTTGGCCTTTGATCAATTCTCCTTGCAATATATTCCACATATTTTATTAAAAAATAGAATACCGTGCCTGAGCCCAGGGGTTCAATAAAAGCCTGAGAAACTTGGTATGACCTCATCTCTACAATAAATCAAAAAAATTAGCCAGGTGTGGTGGCACGTGCCTATGGATCCAGCTACTTGGAAGGTTGAGGCGAAAGGATCACCTGAGCCCTACAGGTCAAGACTGTGGTGGCCGTGAGCATGACACTGCACTCCAGCCTGGGTGACAGAGTGAGACTCTGACTCGAAAAAAAAAAAGTCAGATACCATAGAGAATCCAGCCAAGAACTCTGTGTTGGACCAAGCTTTATTGTCTAGAGTAAGTGAGGAATAATCTATATTGATAAAGAACAACTTCTCCGAAGATTGGGGCTAACAGTGAGAACTGAGATGACTCCTGGCCTAATTAAAGAACAAAAGCTAAAGGAATTGCAGCCCTCATTGCTCCTCTAAGCCAACATTGTCCAGCATCATCTCTCATGATCCCATAGTCCCAAGTGTGGAATGACTGGACATCAAAAGCAGTGCTTGGTAGTCATGGAAAAAAACAAAGCCTCTGCTATACTGCTGCGATGCATGCAACATACTGTCTTCCTGTCCTTTCTTAAGTCTCAACATTTTGATGCTGGTTAAAAGATATTGAGTCTCATGTGCTTGATGATCAAATCAAACCTTAGATCATTACTGTTATTGTAATGAGCAAGTTTTCAAAGACTATTTGCTATCTCTATTTTGCGGGTTAACAAAATGTAGGCTTAGAAAATAAGCTATGATAAGTGTTTGGGCCAGTACTGGAATTGCCTGGCATCAAAGAATGTGATTTTAAGTAATATAAGATACTTTTATCTATTGTGCTTCTTGTAGTCTTACCAAGTACAGTAATGGGATGCTCAACTTTTGGTTACTAATGGCTTCATCATATAACTCCATTTTGATAGTTGATATATAATATAATTATTTTCTCAGTGGATGAAAAATATTATTGTACTGCATAAGATCTATCTGATATCTAGGATATCTACCCCTCAGGTCTCTCTGATTTTTTTTCTTTCCACTGTTCAAATTATCACTGAAGTCCCTGAATTTTTCCTAGAAACATAGGAAAAGATAACAACTGAACTCATTTGCATACGCATTCACAACTCTTTTGCTGATCTCTTCTAAAATGCAACAAAATCTCAGGTTCTAGCCGGGCTCGGTGGCTCAGCCTGTAATCCCGCGCCTTTGGGAGGCTGAGGTGAGTGGATTGCCTGAGCCCGTGGGTTCGA
>CAUYQG010245663.1:0-11338 GCA_963574415.1 Tarsius wallacei
GAAGGCGCTGGAGCCCGGCGAGCCGCCGCAGCTGAACGAGTCGGACACCAGGGCCGCGGCCGCCGCCGCCGCCGCCGCGGCCGCCGCCGCCGCCGAGGACGAGCCGCCGTTCCGGGAGGCCCCGGACACGCCGAAGCTGGAGAGACTGGAACCCACTACGTTGCAGCTGCCGGAAGAGGAGGACGAGGAGCGTTTCCAGGGGTGGAAGCCCTTGCCGAAGGAAGAAGAGCTGTCCGAGAGGGAAGAGGGCGACGGGCTGGGGCTGCCGATCTTATTGCAAGTAGCAGCGAGCATGGCCAGAGGAGTCGATCCCAACCTCGGTTCTTCCTGCGGGAAGGAGGAGAGGAGAAGGGGTGGGGGAGGGGAGGTGGGCGAAGGGCCGGTGGGGGAGGGAGGAGAGAAAGGTGCATCAGTCCTCCGGGAGCCTCCAAAACGCCCCGCTGCACCCCATCTCTCGCTGCGGCGCGCCGCCACCAACTCACCTGGCACCCCCAACAGCCCCGGCGCCCGGCTGCTTCCTACTCTACAGGAGGGGACAAGTTTGGCTGCCAGCGTCTGATTCGGGAGCAAAGCGCCACGCTAAGGAAGAGTTTGACAAGGATTCTCACCTAAAACAACACTCTCGTGCACACAAGGCCCCAGACACTTCGAAACAAACAAGGAAAAAGTCCAGGTTGGGGAGGAAGGAAGTTTCCTTTGCCGAGAAGCCTGGGGGAAAATCATCGGATTGCTTTTTAAGAGCGCTTCCCCTGCAACGCTGGGAGGGCTTTGAAAATCCTGTTCCGGTCCCCAGAAACCCATCCTAGGTTGTGCCTCCCAGGCCAAAAGAGGTCAAACTGTAGGGCTCACTCGCTCTTCCTGCTTTTCTTTTTATTTACTTAAAAAAAAAACAAAAAAAGTCGTATCTACAATAGTGAAAACGAGACGAATTCAACGTACCTGTAAGACAAGTCAGGCTGCAGATTATTTTAAGGGGAAAGGGAAGAATCTGCAGTTTGCCCAGGAGGAAAAACTCGCTCTCTTTACCCCCGAAATCGTGGCGTGTAAATGGGCTGGGCGCAGATCTCCCGGGCGGGGAGCGGCCAGGCGCTGCGAGGTGGCTTGTCTAAATGCCCTTCGAACCTTTTCCTGCGCTGAAAAAAAGTGACTCTGCCCCCCTCTCCCCCTTTTTCTTTTCTCCAAACTCACTTGTATTTAAAGAAAAAAAAAAAGCTCTCAATAGAGAGACTGATAGCCCGTGGCCTGGCCGGGGCGACTTTAACCCCCTCCGATCGGCAATAAAAGGAAACTAATTAAACCAGCAAGAGAAAATCCTGAGACTCACCCCTAGAAGTGAAGTTGCCATCACACAAAAGTGCCCTCCTCCTCTCAGAGGATCTTTTTTATATTGATAAATCAGAGGCAGTGTTTTTTTTAGAGGTGTGCAATACAATGATCAGTTCCGCCCATTCCACCACAATTGTAGCTCCCTCTCCGGCTTTGAAGTGCCGCGGAGGCGCGGCCAGCCAATCTGTGGCCTCGCCGGGCCGCGCGGCGCGCGCGCCGTGAGGTCATCGGCGCCGCAGCCGGCCGCCGCGGCGCGGGTGGGGGGGCAGAGCGGCCGCGGAGGGGGCTGGGTGGGGCGCTGCCTGTGTTACAAAGCGTGTGTGTGTGTGTGTGTGTGTGTGTGTGTGTGTGTGCGCGCGCGCGCGCGCGCGCGCAACAATGTAACTGTGTGCGAGTGTGACCGAACCGACAAGAGGACAGGGCAGAGGCAGGAGGGAGAGGGGGTGTGGGTGTGATACTGTAACAGTGACAGTGTGGAAAGGGGGGGATGTGGAGAGAGAGTGCAGGAAAAAGGGGGGTGTTGTGTGTGACAGTGTAACTGCGTGTGCGACAATGGGGGGTAGAAGGACAGAGCAGTGAAGTGTTGCGGGGAGGGGTGTATGTATTGTCGTGTAACTGACAAACCTAGGGACAGTGAAGTCAAGTGCGGGGGGGGGCGGGTGAGTGTGTTTGGTGGGGGTGAAGGAGGGGTGTGAACGTGTGTTTGTGCGAGAGAGAAGAGTGAGGGTGTGTGTGCGGGCACCAAAGCTGGTGGTGGGAACAGGAACAATGCAATAAAATGTGTGTGTGTAAGAGAGAGACCGGCGATCTGCAGCGGAAAACTGCTAAGTTGAGCGAGGCCGAGTGAATCACTGTCGCCGACTTCTTCTGGCTCCTTGTATCTAAAATCTTGAGGGATTTTCTTCTTCTTAACTTCTTGAGGACTGTCACTACGTTTGTGAAGAAGATCTTAATACCTACCTTTGCTTTCCAGGCACTCTGGCCAAATAGTAGAAACATTGGGAGGCTGAGGGGTCTGTTTAGGGGTGAGTTGGGCGTGTGTGCCTGTCTGTATCCTGAGTTGTTACTTTGATGCGGTGGCATTTTTTTTTTTTTTTCTTTCTTTCTAAAGTGGAATACTGCTTTGGAAGTGCATGTCTCACTCTAGGGGAGGAGGTGTGTTTGTCCCGTGGCGTTGAGTAAATTTCTATACAAAAGGATTAGATAGAGAAGGGAGTGAGAGAGGGTTGTTTTTCTTTGGGTGAGAAATTGAGGTGCGTCTTCTGCAGAATTTAGAAGTTTTCACAGAAAACTCCTCTGCCTCTTTCTGAGAAAGAAAAAATCAGGACTTTGATGGAAATCTGTGGGTTCTATTTATCTAAGAATAGAGACAAGCTTTTGACAAATCTTGGGCCACATTTATCCAAGCGTCTGTGTCTAATGGTGATTGGGCCAGAGATCTGAGTGTGTGTGCATGTTAATAGATACACTTCAAATCTGGCGGGTTTTAGTCATTTGCTTGCCATTTGTGTTGTTAGTTGCCTTCAGAAAATGTCATTACAATTTCACTGCCACCACAAGGGAACTTCTTAAACCACAACACCAGTGTAGCAAAAAGTCCAGAGTCCTTGGAGCCCTATTGAATATTCATATGTTTAAAAAAGCTGTAATTCAGATTTTTAAGTGGTACAAATGCTCTCAGAAGTCTAATTTAAAGGTGGAATTGATTAAAATGTGACTGACTGGGGGGAACAGTTTTGTTTTGACTAGGGAAACATTTGTATTTTATTGTTGTTTTTGAAACCTCTTCACGTGTCTCGCAGCTTCTGGAGACGTCAAAAAATCCTCCCAGGGTTTACTGAACTCCAAAGTCAGGTTGTATCATTTGTGTTAATTTCACTGAAGAGATGAGGCTGACGTTTCTGGTGTGAGAGTATTTCTGACCCCTTTTTAACATGTGAGGATATTGACTGTACATCATATCTATTGATTAAGGGGGTAAGGTACACTCTCATACTTTGAAGTAAGTGTGAAGTAAATTAATGAACTGCTTTCTTTCTCTGAAGGCTGATGCTTACCATAAATGTCGTGTTTCTCCCTGCACCCCGCTCTGAATGATTTTAGCATGTTGAGAAGGCGTGACAGGCCAGCCCAGAAGGAGGAAGGGGTGGGGGAAGGAGGGAACTCCGTTTAACAAATAAAAGAGAATTAACTTCATTGCTTTGGTCTCCTTCTATAATGATATTCATTTTAAGGACCTAATATACAGTTGTTCAAATTTGGGGTTGAATTCTAATCAATACCATCACCCTCAAAGGTGGAGGAAAAAAAAGCTTTGAGAGGAGACTCCCTTCCATGAATAGTTATTTATTTTATCTTTTTATCCTCCTATCTTCTGGGAGGAAGTGGGGCAGGACTATTAAAAAGCTAAATGCTGATACTGAGAGCAAACAGAGGCATTAACTACTGTTTCCTCAAAAATGCCAGGAATTAGAAAAACCCAGCATCATGTGACTGCGATTTTGAGCTACTTAATTCGAAGATTTTTTTCATTTGCATAAATTCACTTTTGAATTATATGTCATTATTCCTATGACATGTCACAACGTTGGTGTGGATTTAATGAAAATATCGAATCCTTCAATTTGCATTAGGGTGACTTGCATCATTTGGGGGTTTTCATAAAGGTTTGTATATGCAAATTTCTTCGTTTATATATATAGTTAGAAATATAAATGTATATATATTCCATTGCTCCCTTATAAAAAGTGAGGTGTTTATTTCATAGTCGCTTTGATCACAGGACATGTTTTCTTGCACTATTCCTGTTCCACGCCCCCCCCCAAAGAAGTAGTTAGTGTATGTGTCATAAGTCAACAAAGTTTAAAAGGAAGGACAAAGAGAATTCTATAATTGTCCAGAAATTAAAATCATCATAATTTTGTTTCTAAACTTGCTTGGTCTTAATGGCAGCTTTTCTCCATTTTAGAGAGGTGACCTGATCCTTCTTAAATCCTGTCCCACAGAAGGGAACATCTGTAATCCATTGTAGATACAGCCTGCCTGGCAGAGCATTTTGGGATGCATGCACCTTTCACGATATTGATTATTGCTCTTGAGTATGATATTGTGATAATACAGATGTTTGGAAAAGAAAAGGGACGAAAAAGAGAAAGTACTGGCATTCTAACATGAATTAAAAGTTTCCTCCACCCCATAGGAAGTTTAATATGCTGGTAGGAAGAAGGGTAGATGGATATTCTGCTGTTTCTTGCAAACCTGTGGGATCCACTATCAATAAAGCTAAAATCTATTAGCATTCTGTATGCATCTGCAGCATAAATTTCATTTGAATTTCAAATTTAATAAACCAGGAGGTTTTTAATCATCCCTGGTTTTATTTGTTTGATATTAACATGCTTATTGACCGGGTCTGGTGACCAGTTTGATCATTACAGGACAGCAAAAAGTTAATTAAAACGACCACAGCCCCTTAATCATATCATCTGTCTCATCCATGTCGCTCTCTTTATTACTGGTGATGATGGATAGTCTCCCAGATTAATTTCTCTGTTTCTTCGATTTGGACAACAGCTTTTGGGACCTAATTTACATCCTGGGAACAACTTGCTCAAGTATATCTAACACCTTGCAGCTACAATATACATCACCATCTCCTTAGATAGAACGGAGAAAGGGAGATTTTTTTGCAGGCGGGCTTGAAGACTAATCAATGCCCGGATCTTGAGCTCCTGCACTCTCACAACCAAAGAAACAGAAGGTCCTAAAAGCAAATTAGAGGCCTCAGTCCCTGCTTTTCCTTTTAGGGGGGTGGGGAGTGAAATATGCCTTCACTGTTTGGCTAATAGATTAAAATGTGTAGATACAGCGACAAGTAAATAAAGCCATTTGTAACCATTAAGTACAATTAGGGATTTATAGTGGAAAACATCAAAGTTATCCAGGCTTTCAAGTGTCCGGTAATGCATCTACACCCAAATACGGGTTTTGAACTTGTTAAGAGTGGTCGGGTATATACCTAAAGCTTAGAAAAAAATGAAATAAAAGAGGAGAATAAAATGCACACGAACTACATAGCGCGTACCTCTGCTGGGTACGTTTAAACACTGCTCTTAGCGTCTCGGTTTGCAGAGCGTTGACAGAGACATGCAAGCTCTGGAGCCGAACGGCGGGGGCCCGCGCGAACCCCGTGAACGCGGGGCCGGCGGTGCGTTCCTGGCGGGTGCCTCTCCCTGGAGGGTAGGAGGATAGCCTCAACCTCTGCCACCGCGCGGAGACCTGGCGCGCAGACGACTTGGCTACTAAATAAAGCGTGAAGAGGGATGGCTGGGGAGCCGAGCGCCGCCGGCGGCCGCCAGGAGGAGGAGGACTGAGCCAGGTTGGGGGTGATTCCTGGTCGAGAGCTGTCTGGTCAAAGTTTATTTCCTGATGGAAAAGAAAAGGAAAAAAGAAAGAAAAAGAGAGCACCTGGCCAGACGTGGACCTGTGGATTCCTGAGGGATGCCCCTCAGCGGTCCACTTCTGCTTTCGGGTGGCTTTACTGAGAAGTTGCCTAGCATTTCCTGGGAAGGGAGGTAATAAAAGCCCCTCGCTGGTGGCAGATTGTTGAGCCGTAGGTGGGAAGGGATCAGTCGGCCAAAGCCCAGAGAGGGCTATATTTTCCTGATTGGAAAATGGGAACTTCCAAGCCGAACAATAGCCTCTATTAGTGAGGTTATTTGGTTTCAAACTGTCCAGCCGCATTTACAGCCGAGTCCTTACTTTCCTGGTACTGCTTAATTGGATGCATTTGTTGACCACAGAGAAGCAATAGTGACTCGATCTACTGACATAGGAGCTCCTTGCGGATGCAAAGCATTGCCTTGATGACTCTTTTTGAATAAATGGGACCACTTGAGGGAGCATTTCATATTTTTTCTTAATTGATTTGACATTTTCCCCCTCCATTGCTCCTTAATGTTTACTCTTTTTCCTTCTCTGCCACTTCAAAACATTCAAAAGTTAGGGACAGCTTAGTTAAAAGAGATGTACCAGTCTAACACCATGTTACCAGCCTTGCTTTACTTTAGCTGGGGTGTTCCAAATGCATATTCAGAAGACAAGGGGAAGAACTTTCTCATGTATAAGACAGTCCTCTTGATAGTAGATAAGTTCCTGGGTAGGGCAAATATGAAGATACATGTCAAAATTGGTGTTTGAAACCTCCATGTATACCCTATGTTGAAGGAAGAAAACAAAATATGTTTCCCTACCCACTGTCAACACACATAATGCTCGTATCTTCCTGTTATGTTAATGTGACCTCAGTGTTGGTTCGACAAGCACGCTTGGACTCTATGGTATATTTCATATTCATGTAACTGTCAGCCCATAGATGAAATTGATAATTCTATAGCCTGTAGAATTCTTCATCATGTAAATGAAGGAAACACGTGTAGGAAAAAGAGTTTGCTCATTTGGAATGAATGGTGTGTGTGTGTGTGTGTGTGTGTGTGTGTATGTGTGTACATTCTTGTTGTGTAAAGCAAGAGAGAAAAAGAAAAGCTTAGACATTCAGATGAGTGTGTCTCTGATTTTTTTTTTTCTAGAATGGATTTGTTTCAGCTATTTTCTCTTTGGGTATTATATATCACTTTCTCACAGCTAATGCTCAGAGTTAAAAACTACTAAATTCTTATCCTCAGCGCTATTGATTTCTTTTCATTCTGTTCTGTTCCTGGAGGAGGTAATGCTCCCAGATTACCCCGTCGTCTCCTCCAGACGGTTGACAATTGCAATCGCAGTTTTGGGAAGATAAATGTTTCTTTGGGAATTGTGTTTAATTACAAATAATCTAGGAGCTGCTCCGGGTCTCTGGGTTTAACCACACATGTGCTCAAATCATTGCACAAGGTTTACAAATGGCTGATACTTGTAAAAGGAGATACAATTCACTTTCTAAAACCTGGGGACGAACAAGCATGTGCCCACTTGGGATCTATCAACAGATACTTAGAGATAACACAGACCAAAATAACACCAACAACCAAAAAAAGTGTGGGCTCCAAGAGGACCCTAAAGAAAAAAAGTGTGGGCTCTAAGAACCTAAAGAAAAAAAAATTCATTGAGGTTTAACTTCAAGTCAGCTTTATTAAAATGAAAACCTGAAAACCAGCCCTTTTTAGTCAAGTTCTCAAAATCCCTCGCATAAATCCATCTGTGTAGAGAACATTTTTGAGTTCACATAGGTCGAATTTTTTTTTAGTTTATTTTTTCTTAACAGAAGTTTCGTGGATTTGTCCTGAAATAGCCCAATGACTATTTTTTACAGTTCCTCGTGTAGCTCAGCTGCTACCTTTTTGTATGTGTGCGTGTGTGTGTGATTCTTTGCTTATATGGCAGTTCAATTAGTGTTGTTTGTGTGTGTGTGCTCGGTTTTTTCTAATAGTCTTATTAACAAGAAAAAAGGTGGGGAACAGGTTATTCTCCTAACCTGACCTGGCTGTAAGAGTAAGATGAGCAGCACTGAACAGATGTCCCCATTTAAGCCGCTCTTTTCCCACATGCCTGCTGGATATTGCAGGCGCGCAGGAAGCTCGCTTCAAACCTGGCCCATTTGAGGCCATAATGGCCACGTTATTTCGGCCCAGTGAACACGAACAAAATCGCGTGCTTTAGAATCATTCGACTCCGAGTCCAGGAAAAGCAGGGGGTGTGGTGGCAGTGGGGGTGGCTGGGGAGGGGTGTCCATGAAGCGTGGGGGGGGGGGGAGCCGATTTCATCTCGGATCGCAGGAAGAGAACTTGCTCAAAAGAAATTTTTCCCCAGCAAAAATGGTATAATTTACGGCGCAACTTAATAATCCGAGGGGCAATGCAAAAGCCCTTTGCGTTGTAAACCGCTTCTAATTACCTGCCAGAGCAATTAGCTGACTATCACGAAGAAATTAGATCGCTCAATGTAGCATAAATAATGCGAATAATTTTGTAAGAAGAATGGAAAGCGAGACCTGGTGTTTCTTTATAAGGAAATAACACCTCGTACTGTACGAGCCCTCCATGAACACATATTAATGTCGAGGCATGCATGGCAATGAGTCCGAGCAGGAGCCCCCTGGCTGCGGTTCAGCACTTTTTCCGTTTACGTATGCGGGGTGAAAGTCGGCTTCCAGGCGTTCGATCTCCAAGCCTTCCAGCTCGCAGTAATTAACACATAGCGACTTCAATGGGAAAACCTGTTTTCCAGATGATTTTTACAATGCAGCTTTATGTCTCATTTGGCAGTTTAAATAGCTGGAGTTGTTTTCTGGCTTCATCTCTACTATCATCTGTTGAGCATATTTGCTTAGAATATTGAATCCCAACCAAAACTTGGGCACAGGCTTTTTGCGGACTTTTATTTTCTTAAGAAGTGGGAATACCGGGAGCCACTTCGAAGGACACCAGAGTCAGGGATGCTTGTGAGGACGTGTCAGCGGATAGCTGCTCTGCTGAACGAGTTTGCAAAGTATATTGGGATATTGTGTGTGTGTGTGTGTGTGTGTGTGTGTGTGTTCCACTTTAATTTCTTCTTTTAAGACCTGCCTTCCTTGCATTTTATATTTAACTCATTTCTCTTGACCGTTGTTGCCTCTTATGGGGAATTCGGATGGTAAACACATTTCTTAGTAAAGAAAACCAAGAGTAAAGCTAGAGCCTCATTCGCGAGGAAAGCTGAAGGAGAATTTAGATTTCTGAAAAAGCTGATCAGAGTCTTTGAAATTTACTAGGTTTGTAAATTACAAGTGAGAAAACAACGTCAACAGATGTTTGGGAAAGGAATATACATATCAAACCTCCCGACCCCCACCCACACACACTTGGAGAAGATGTTGCCCACAGCTCCAGCCCTCTCCAGTCGCCAAAATGAAGGCAGTCATGGTTCTCCGCCTCCTTTTCCTGGTAAACGAGGTGGGCCATGCACTCAGGACAAACTGAATCAGCCCGAGAGGACAGCTTCCGTGGTGACGTCTGTATTGGTCACAGCAGAGGGTGCCCTGTAAGGCCAGGTTTTGCTTGGTGAATCACCACCCTCCGGGTGAGTTCCGCCACCCCCGCGCCCTGAGTCTCGAGTTGTCACACCCCCACACACACACACACCACCGCCACCTTCCAAGCTCATCTCTACAACATCAATAGCTTCGGCCCAGGTCATTTTTGAAACCCTTTTCACGACTGATTTCCGTGAATTTTACGAGGCTTCTCAATGGTCTTGGCCTGACAGACCGCACACGCCCAGTTCTCTCCTCCTTAAAAATAAATCGACGACTTTGCGGGTGACGGGGGAGTTCTAGATTCAAACCGACCGAATCCGAGTGATTGATTTCTTCAATCTAGGCTATACATCGTGTTACTTCTCGTCATGGCGTCACGTCTATGCAACCCCTCAGCCCCTTTAAACAGAGAGGCGCGGGCTACCTTCGCTTCCTGCCCCCCACCACACACACAGAGTTTAGGGCTGCTGAGGTGGGGGCAGGGTATATGCCTACAGGGAGGGGGACTCACTTAGCGCAAACCGTCTCCACTTTAGAAGGTGCTGGAAATCAAATATCCATATCAGCTCTCGGAAACTCTTGACTTGATGCGCTACTGTCGGTTCAAGGGCGTCTGCGTAGCGCGCAGTCCCCGCTTCCAACCCCAGACAGAAACGCCCTTCTAGATGAAACAGCACGTTTTTATGTGACTTGACCAGTATCAACTCTTTTGTGCTGAACAGAGGTTATTTTTTAAGAGGAAATAAAATATTGACTCCTGCTTATGGATTCTGCAAAAGTAATAAAGGTTGTCCGGATAATAATGTCCTCATCCGAACCTTCCCCCTTGCTGGATTGTGTTTCGCTATTCCGTTTCCCCAGCACACTTTGCCTCCCTCCCCCAACCGTGAAGATTCTCCATCTTAAATAACAAGGACCCCGCGGGCTACCAAAGGGGGTTGCCCATTTTCATTCAAAACAAGGACCAGGAGTGCAGGTCTTAGAAAGAGCTGGGGAGCGAGGATCAAACTTTTTTTTTTCTTCTGAAGTGCCTGCACTTAACCCGCAATGGCCAATATAGGTCTTCTTTCCCTCTTCCTCATCTCTATCAAAATACTTCTTTCATTCTTTTTTTTTCTTTTGGAGGGGGCAACGCTTCTTAAGGTAAAAGAAATAAACTGAACTGATGATTGTTATGTCTGTAATTGCTCTAAAAACATTTTCCAATTGGGGCCTCATAAGGCAAACACATTGGTCTTTGATTAACGCTGAAGAAAGCAATCATTGGAAAACCCAAACCCACTCCTCTGGAGTCCACCCTCGACATTTACAGCCCTGAAATGGAATGCCCGTTACCCTCAAAAGGGCAGCTACTAACGACGGAACGTTCTTGAGTTTTTCTGTAGATGGTGCTTTAGTCGTTTTCTGGTGGTAGTCTAACCCGGGCAAACCTTCTTTCCTTTTGGTGAAGCTGGAAAAAACAATTGCTACAAACTGAAACAGTTTGACTAGTACTGACCGTTATCAGTTTATTTGAAACTCTGTAGACAGAAGTGCTGGAAGAAGCAGTCAAACCAAAGGAGCATTTAAAAAACTTTTTTTTAAACCTAAAATAAACCTGTACTACTGATTTTATTGATTGATTGGCATTAGTACATGAGTCTTTTATTAGATTTCAGTGTTTTAATTTACTTTAACAAATTTAACTTAAGAGAGGTGAATTAACATACAGTATTTAAAACTCCAAAATAAGCTGCAGATGTTCACAAATAATTTTATAGGCGATTTGCTGAAGGTTTACCAACTGAGTCAAAACTAGTCTTGTTTCTAACTTAAGCCCGGGTGATCAGAATTTCCTTTCCCTCAACTTCCTCAGACAAGATTTAGGAAGCGAAATCCCAAAATGGCTAGAAATGGGTCGTGGTTGTGTGTGTGTTGCGGGGGGGGGGGGGGGGTGTTTTAAAAATTAAGCCGGCAACAACAACCCGATGCGGGTTTACTTTTAAAAGGCCCGGTATTTCC
>CAUYQG010245665.1:0-12441 GCA_963574415.1 Tarsius wallacei
TGGGTATCTATCTGAGGATGGGGAGACACCTCTTATCAACAAGGGTACCTGAACGAAATATTTTTGTATGCCTAACCCCTAACTGTACCCCACAATAACATAATAAAATAAAATAAAATAAAATAAAAAAAAAAAAAAAAAGAGATGCCTTCTCTGAGTTTATGGGTTCTTTCATTACATATTTTATTCAAAATGAAGAAATATGAGCTTGATCAAGTAGAGTTACTATTTCACAGGTAGAACACCACAAGAATGACTGCTATTCTCAAGTAAAGGGTCTTTCATACCTAAAAAAGTACAGATATTTTTCCTATTCAGTATTTGTATCAGCATTTCTGCATGAGGGCCTAGAAAACATGCATATCATGTGAGTGACATACCTTTTACAGGGAGCGCTGATGTTGATGACAGATGTATTTAAAAAAAAAATAGGAACAATGGTTGAAATGACTGAAATGACATTTAACAGGAATATATGTAAAGTCACCCTAACTTATTTCACAGTAGCAAAGTGATCTAGGTTTAGTAGAAGTATATTTTAAGACATTTTGAACCTTGAAATATAAATAATTTTGTTTTGGATAGTAAACTCTGGTCGGTTTCATGAGGTGGACTTAAGCATCATAATAAAGAGAAATTGAAAGTAAAACTAGCCAGGCTCGGTGGCTCAGCCTGTAATCCTGCGCCTTGGGAGGCTGAGGTGACTGGATTGCCTGAGCCCGCGGGTTCGAGACCTACCTGGGCAACTTGGCGAGACCTCATCTCTACAATAAATAAAAAAATTAGCCAGGCATGGTAGCGCGCGCCTGTAGTTCCAGCTACTTGGAAGGCTGAGGCGGAAGGATTGCCAGAGCCCAGCAGGTCGAGGCTGTGGTGGCCGGGAGCATGCCACTGCACTCCAGTCTGGGTGACAGAGTGAGACTCCAACTCAAAAAAAAAAAAAAATCTGGCTCCTTCCAAAGCCCCTGATCCAAATTACTTTATGATTGAATTCTAGCAAAGCTTTATGGAATACAGAATTCCTATGTCATTTATACTATTCAGGAGAGTAAAAAGGAGAGTAAAAAGGATAGAAAATTACTAATTTATTTTATACAGCTAACACGATCCCATTATTAAAACCTAACAAAATTACTCTATGAATTAATCACACTTTTGATTAGAAATGTCAAAGTTTATGTATAAATATGCATACATATTCAAACATATATATGTACTCCTGTTTTCACATTTTAAAACTATTACCAGTGGTGTACTTCTTAGGCACCAATATTGTAAAGGCACATTCTCTGTACTTAAAATGATTATATTTTTCATTAGAGAAAAATCCACATTTTGAAAATTAAGCTTAAAGACAACTTCAAAATATTATAAATTTACTGTATGGTTAAGATAACATTTCAATGGGGGAAATGATCCAATAAAATACTGTTGAGATAACTGACCATTATTCTGGGGAAAATGATCATCATCTGGGGAAAAAGAAGTTAGAGCTCAACATACCTGTCAGTACAAATTCCAGATAGAACAAAGATTTTTGTGTATAAATTAAAATATAAATACGTTAGAAAAACATTTAAGATAAATATTTGCCATCTTTCGATGGGAAAGGTCCTTTGAAGGTTATCACTAATAACATCAACCATAAAAGCTTGACTTAAAACAGTTTAACATATACAGTATATATATATTTTTAAATCAGAAAGACTAGCATTCCTTTTTGTCTTCCCATACAGCCCCCTTTCAGCATTTCACCCACTCTCCTAATTTTAACGATCATCTCTCAAGAGATTATTTCTAATTACATATTCACATTTAGTCTCAACTTCTCTTTCCAGCTTGCAGTCCCTGCTAGCCAATTATTGTACCTGGATATCCTGTAGTTACCTTAACCTCAATATACCTAAAACCAAGCTAACTCCTTGTTTTTTGAGTTAGAGTTTCACCGTCACCCAGGCTGGAGTGCAACAGCACACTCACGGCCACCACAGCCTCAACATGCTGGGCTCAGGTGATCCTTCTGCCTCAGCCTTCTGAGTAGCTGGAACCACAGGAGCACACCACCACACCTGGCAAATTTTTTTATTTACTGTAGAGTCGAGGTCTCACCAAGTTGCCCAGGCTGGTCTCGAACCCCTGGGCTCAGGCAATTCTCTCATCTCTGCCTCCCAAAGTGCTGGGATTACAGGCATGAACTATCATGCCCGGCTTCATCGTTAACTCCTAAACAAGCTCCTCTGACTGTTATATCTCCCTCCTTTCTGGGATCTCAAAACTCAAAAAAATCATTGACTCCTGTTTTCCCAAAACCTTCCATGTAGGTCACCAAACTCTGAAGATTCTTCCTTTTTAGTATCTTCCTTTCATTTAATCTTTCCTTTATATTCCTACTACAGCACCCAAAAGTATGACCCTCATTACATAAAATATTAACACTAACCCCCAAAATAAAAAAAGGTATTTTAACCTCAAAATCGAAATCTGACCACCAAATTTAATGGCACTAAAGAGGCTGGCCTGCACAATCTCTAGATCATATACACTACAGCACAATAATTTAATTCTTTTAACTCCTGCTGACCTGTATCACTTAAAATAGCAAAATCAAATAAAAACACAAATGTCATTAAGATATTTATTTTGTTGTTCTTGTTGCTATTGAGAGGATAAAGCTGGGATAAGATAAAAATGGCAAAAGTTGGTGGAGCACAGTGGCTCACACCTGCAGGGCTTTGGGAGGCTAAAGTGGGAGGACTGCTTGAGGCCAGAAGTTTGAGACAAACCTAGGTAACATAGCAAGACTCTGTCTTTATAAAATTTTTTTAAAAATTAGCTAGAAGTAGTGGTATGCGCCTGTAGTCACAGCTATTCGGGAAGCTAAGGCAGGAGGACCACTTGAGCCCAGAAGTTTAAGGCTGCAGTGAGCTATGCTGGCACCACAGCACTTCAGCCTGAAAGTGAGATTCTGTCTCAATAAAAAAAAAAAGAAAGCAGGCTCGGTGGCTCAGCCTGTAATCCCTGGCTTGGGGAGGCTGAGGTGAGTGGATTGCCTGAGCCCGCAGGTTCAAGACCCACCTGGGCAACTTGGCGAGACCTCATCTCTACAATAAATCAAAAAAAATTAGCCGGGCATGGTAGCACGTGCCTGTAGTTCCAGCTACTTGGAAGGCTGAGGCAGAAGGATCACCTGAGCCCAGCAGGTCGAGTCTGCAGTGGCCGGGAGCGGCCACTGCACTCCAGTCTGGGCGACAGAGTGAGACTCCAACTCAAAAAAAAAAAAATAAGAAGAAGAATCCTATTTTTAAAAAATCATTTTTCTGCTTTCTTCTCTAGGAAATTCTAATATTCAATTACAACATATGTGCAATCCAATCCAAATAAAAATGGGTGAGAATGAATTTTAAAATGTCAACATTTTAAGACCTATTAGTAACAACTTTTATATTACTAATAATTATTGTGGCATCACCATCACAGAAGTCATACATTCTAGAGCCAGAATAGACCTTCACAATTATGTAGTTAACATACATTAAAATGTCTCGTGACCTCCTATTTACCAAGTCACACAAATAACCAAATGCCTGCTATATCCTGTATAAAACATACAGAGGCCATATTGACTGGCAGCCATGGCCAATTTCACTTTGAAAAAAATAAAACAGGCTACTGCTTTCTAATACATCTGATCTCTATTCTAAACAGTTAAATTTCTAGACATACTAAGAGTCAGTTGTGTCTGAAATTCTGTTTATGCAAGCTGAACTTCTAACTGTAATCACATAATTTAATCACATTTTATATAAACTGATTAAATGAGTGTAAAAAGATGGCTGTTTTACTGAAAAATTAAGTGCTTCAAAAAGGCTTGATAAAGGGTGAATCACCAAAAAAATTTTGTCTAATTAATTATCTGTAAATAAGACAGCTACACTGGATGGAAAGAAAAAAATATACCAAAATAATTCTATACTCAAGTTTGCTTTAAGGTTTTAACCAACTTTAAAGAAAACGATAGGCAAGATCAATCTATAGGTGTAATTTATACACAAAGGCCAACTTGAATGTCCATCAATAAAATCAGAAGAATACTCATTTATGCATTCAGTTTACAAGGACATATTGAACACCTATCCTGTGCCAGGTATTGCTCTAGAGCAGTAGTTCTTAAACTTTTTGGTTTTAGGACACTTTATTCTTAAAAAGTACAGAGTAACTCCAAAGAGCTTAGTTTTATAGGTAATATACATTAATATTTACCATATGAGAAACAAAAGCTGAAAGCAATTTTAAGCACAATAATATACTAGGACTCACTCATTCATTAGCCACCATAATGATAATGTCATCATTTATGCAGCTTCCGGAAACCTCAGCTAAACATATGTGAGAGAATGGCTGAGAAAGTCAAACAGTATCTTAGCATTATAATGAAAATCGTTTTGACTTCACAGATACCCTCAAAGAGTCTTAGGAACTCATTAGGGGCCCTGAACCACCACCCACTGAGATGCACTGCTATGGGGCTGAAGAACCAATCATGATTAAGACACATATTGACCCCCTCATGTAATTTAATGAGCAAGAGGATACAGAAATAAATCAATAAACACATAATTTCAGGTAATGAAAAGTGCCATAAATAATAGGTAAGGATAAAAAGAGTGAAAAGTGGGAGGTGAGGAGAGGGAAAGGGGTAATTATTTTACACAAAATGGTCAAAAAAGGCCTCTCTGTGGAAGTGACATTAAAGGAATGAACTACACTAAGATCTAAGGAAATAATGCTCCAAAAAGGAGAAGAAAATGCAAAGGCCCTGGAAGACACTGGAGGATTTTGAGCATGGGAATGGCCCAATCTATTTAATGTTTCTGTTTTGTTTTGAAGTCAAAGTCTCACTCTGTCGCCCAGGCTGAGTACAGTGGCATGATCATGGATACCACAACCTCAAACTGCCGGGCTCAGGCAATCTTTCTGCCTCAGCCTTCCATGTAGTTGGGACTACAGGCCCGTGCCACCATGCCCTGCTAATTTTTTAAGTTAATTATAGAGCCAAGGTCTCACCATGTTGCCTAGGTTGGTCTCAGGCAATCCTCTTACCTTGACCTCCCAAAGTGCTGAGATTACAGGCAGAAGCCGCTGCATGCAGCTATTTAAGGTTTTAAAAATATTACTCTGGAGGCCAGGCATAGTGGCTAATGCCTGTAATCCCAGCATTCTGGGTGGCCAAGACAGAAGAATCACTTGAGGCCAGGAGCTCAAGACCAGACTATGCAACCTGGTGACACACACAGAAAAAAAATTAAAAATAAAAATATTACTCTGGTTTTCACATGAAAGAGATGGAGAAAGCAGGCACAAAAATGGAAGTAGAGAGCTTAGGAGACTATTTAGTAGTCCTGCAAGAAATGCTAGTCGTTTGTATAGTATGGTAGCGGTGGAAGCATTACATTTAAATGGATATGAGGTTTAATTTGGAGAAAAAGCTATAACAACTGCTGAAGAAAGAGTAGCTCATAGGTTTCTACAGAACAACCAGGTGCGTGCTGTCATTTATTGAGGTATAGAGAAACCAGGGAAAATGAGGAGAAAACCAAGCCCAAGATGCTTATTTGGAATCCAAGTAAAAATATTGTATATTTGAGTCTGGAACTCAATATATAGAGGTAGTACAGGAAATGCATGATAGGAAATCATCAGGTATTCAAGTTTAGAAATGGATGAGCTCACCCAAGGAATAAATCCGGATAAAGAAGAGAGCAGGAGAAGTGAGACCTAGAATAAAGCCCTACATCAAAAACTATCAAATTCACATGCGTTTTTGCATGTATTAGTTTTCATAATTGTCTTTTCCAAATAACTGCAAGTCCAAATGCTGTCAGGTAAGAGAGGTTTTCTTAGTACATCTCTTTCCATATGAGGACACAAGACTCACAAATCTTCATTAAGAAGCATTCGAGAACTTCCTGGTATGCCTCTCAAACCACTGTCTCATGCCCTACGCCCCCCCAACACACACACAAGCCTCCCCAGCCCACACCCATCACCCTTATCCCCTTTACCACTCCACTAGAGTTGTCTCTCTTTTGGGCTCTCACAATTGTCTTTGCTTATTTTTACAGAGGCCCTTTTTTACATTCTATATTCTAATTATTTATCCTTTAAGTGGTGTGAAAGTTTCCTTAGGGGCAAGAACCTTCATCGTTGTATCCTCAACGCTTTCCATAGTGACTGGCGGATAACGAGCTCGCATGGAATATTTCCTGAATGAATAAATGAAGGGGGAGTGACTTATCCAAGGTCAGTTCCACTGCTATTTAGTAGAAAAGCAGGGATTAGAACCTAGATTTTTGGACTGAATTTTTTTAAAAGTGTGATACATATACGTGATGGGATATTATGCAGCCATAAAGAAGGACAAAATTATGGATTTTGCAGCTACTTGGATGGATCTGGAGTCTGTCATACTGTGATCCACCACAGAAACAAAGAACTGAGTACCACATGTTTTCACTCAAAAGTGGACCCTGAACACCTATCAATACTACCAAAAAGGGATTGGCAGTAGCAGGAACTATACGTTTTGGTCTCACTTTATCTACATATTTTTTTCTATTTATCATCTAATGAGAATCTACTATGCTCAGTTTTGCCTAAGTTTGGTGACCTGACCAAAATCCAATTTTCTTCAATCTATCCAGAACCTATGCTTCCAGCTCATATCTTACCACTCTCATAAAATCCTCCCTCACATTTCAACCTTTAATCATACTGCCCACTCCTCCCCATCACCCGCCATACACACTTTCAGTAACAGCCTATATAATCTGATTTCTATCCTTTTGACTACACTGACAGGCTCTCAAAGTTCACCAAAAGGTTTTGTAACAGTTAAAGTATAATTTTCAAAATGGCAAAATCATGACTCTCATACATATATGAAATGAATATATGGCAAAGATTTTATTTAAGTCATCAACAAAGAAACAAGATGTTAAAATTGGTAGACTGGTACTATTTCCCCATCTACAAAATGCATTTGCACAGCACAAAAATCATTTACATTGGTATGGGGGGAAGTATCCCTGCTGCTGAGTTTTCTACAACTTGTATCCTTTTTTACAGAGTAGCAAAACAGTCCTGTCAATCAAAGACAAAGATGCATATTCCTTAATCAGAATAATTATTCCTAGAGTGTCCTCTAGATAATATCTAGCAGTCCAGATTTGCAGTCATTTCCACTGTCCATTTCCAAGTCTTTGATCATTTTTCCTGCATAACTGTCAAAACTCATCCTTAACCTGCTTTCTCTAGAACAATGCAAAAAAATTCTTGCCGCATTCAGTTTCCATAATATGGCGCTCTCTTGGCTATTCTTCTGCCTCTCTGATTGATTCTCCTCCCTACTTCTTTGCCATACCTTAAAAACAGTTATTAGCCGGGCTTGGTGGCTCAGCCTGTAATCCCGCGCCTTGGGAGGCTGAGGTGAGTGGATTGCCTGAGCCCGCAGGTACGAGACCCACCTGGGCAACCTGGCGAGACCTCATCTCTACAATAAAATAAAAAATTAGCCGGGTGGGGTAGCGCGCACCTGTGGTTCCAGCTACTTGGAAGGCTGAGGGAGAAGGATCGCCGGAGCCCAGCAGGTCGCTCCTGGCCACCGCACTCCAGTCTGGGCGACAGAGTGAGACTCCAACTCAAAAAAAACCAAACAAACAAAAACAAAAACAAAAAAAACCCAGTTATTTACCAAGGTTTTGATTGGGCTATTGTTTAGGCTTTTTCACTGCTATAATTTCTTACTGCTATATCTAATCTCATCCAGTCATGCTTCATCTATTACTTATATAGGAATTATTCCCAAATGCACAGCTCTAATGTCTATAATCCTCAGACTTAAATTTCTATTTTTTCCATTTCCCATGTTGATATCTCACAGTACCTCAAATTCATCAGTTTAACTCTCTCTTTTCCTCACCACAATATAGTCTATTCCTGTGTTCTTAACTTAGTTAACATCTAACTGTCACGGAGGCACAAAGCATGAGGATCTTACCTTCTTCTTTCACCTCTCCTCCTCTATGAAACTGTCTTTTCCAGGCAGTCACCTGAGCTAGCTACTGTACCTCCACCTTTCTCTTGTATCTTCCCCTTCCTCATAATCTTTCTCCTAGTCAAGCCCATGTTGCCTTTCACCTGAACTGTTGATAAAGCCTCCAAATTATTAGTATTTTGTCTTTCTCTTCTATCATTTACTCAGCTGCCAAAGTTATATTTCTCCACACAGGGGTCAAAGCCTTTCTAAATTGTATCCACTTTCTGGCCCGAGTTCTTACATAACAGGCACTGGTTTTGGGGTATCCACCACTTGTTACTCATTCTACTTCAGTTATTTCAGTCCAGTTGAGCTGATTCCATCAGTGAAGCACACAACTCCAGCTAAGGTAACCAGGCTTATGATGACTGGTTCAGAAACTGGCACCAAAAGAATCACTGAAATGGCATAAGACTTTCACTGAGACTTATGGGGCACAAGTTAGTTTTGTTTTGTTTTTAGTTGTTGTTTTTTTTTCTTCTGCTGTGGCTGCTATTGTTATAGCTATATTTTACCACCAGAGGACAGCCTGTCTAAGAAGCCAAGGCAGACTGCGTGAAGTTCGAAGATGCAAAAAGAGAAATTTGACCCAGTGACATCTTCTGAGACCCAGTATTAACACATGTCTGAAGCCAGTTTCCCTTGGATTGTTCCATTATACCTATCAATAAACTTCCTCTTTGCTTTAGCCTGTTTGACTCAGGCAGCCAACTAGCAACCATGAAAAAGTACTAACCACCACCTATCTTTTCATGCACCAAATGGTATGATTCAGCTACATGATACATCAGCATCCTCACCAGTAACAGAATACTGTGCTTTTCCTTATGCTATTCCTTCAGTCTGGAATTTTCTTCTGCTTGGAATTAGCTTATTAAGATCCACCTTATCTCTTCAAAGCTCAGTTCAAATACCTCAGTGAAACAATCACCTAGGACTGGAAAGATGCAGAGGGCCAGGTTACACAGGACCTTAAACCATGGTTTTTTAAACTTTAACCTTAAGGGTAAAGAAATGTCATTAAAGGATTTTAAGGGATAAACAACAGGACCAGATTGGCAATTTTAAAACATCACTCTGGTGGCTGTATAGAGAATAAACTAGAAAAGATCAAGAGGGACAATGATTTGTAAGCTACTAAAGTAATCTAGGCAAAAAGAATGCTGATGGACTAAAGAGGCAATGGAGAGACAAGAATGCATTTGTGTAATGAGTTTCTTTCTGAATAAATCCCCCCCTGTACCATAAACTCTCTGAGAGCAGATAAATTATCTATTGACTATTATTTTACCCACAGAAATTAGCAAGGGGTTGGCACACAGTAAGGACTCAAATATTTGTTGAATAAATGCTTATATAATTAACAATCAAATCTGTAAATTGTTTGAGCAACTGAGTACATAGCTGTATCATTTATGAAGATAGAAAACACAGGAAAAGTCAGTTTGGGGTTGGTTGCTTTGTTTGTTGTTGAACAATAGAGAAGGGAGAAGAACTGTTTTGAACAAGTTGGGTTTGAGGTAATGTAATACATTCAAGAAGGCAAATAGATATACAGGATACACACATCCCATGTGGGAATCAGGAGATAGATTTGGGCTAAAGATACTGAATTGAGAATTCTAGACATATACAAGTAGATGTGTTAACTGACTTTATGAGATGAGATTGCCTAGTAACATGTAAAATGAAAAGAGTAGAGATCACAGACCTAAGGGGCATTTAAGGGTTGAACAGAAAGAGAAAAGCAAGGAAGACCACAAATAGCTCTGGCAGAAAAACAAACAACGCCAAGAAAAGAGGAAGGTGTGGCCAAATGTGTCAAATATTGCACACACACACACAAAAAGTCAGGGAGTGAAAAGATTAAAAGTATTCTTAAGATGAAAACAGTTTTGGTAGATGGTGGGGGCAAAGGTAGAGATGGAGACTACTTAATTTGGAGCAGGTTCAAGGGTAAGTAGAAGATAAAGAAATACAGTCAGACAGTAACAGGCATCTTGCTCAAGAACTTTGGCTACAAAGGAACTGAGCTACACAGCTGCAGAAGAGGAGCGTAGACAAAACTAGGTTTTGTTTCTTTGTTGTGGGTTTCCTTGGTTTGTTTTACAAAATTTGATCTTAAGCAAGCTTGTTTACTTTTATAACTTTTTTTTTTTATTTTAGAGAGATGGGTTCTCACAATGTTGTCCAAGCTGGACTCAAACTCCTGGGCAATTGTCCCACCTTAGCCTCCTGAGTAGCTGAGACTACAGACTACAGACATATGCCACCAAACCTGGCTTTAAATTTTTAAATGTTGTTTACAGGCAACCTAAAAGAGGATGAAGTAGTAGAAAAAGTGAGAATAAATAGTAAAAAAATGAGCAAAATCTTTGAAATACAGCAGAGACAAAGGAACTGGTTTTGAATAGAAGCAGCAATACCCCTCCGTACAAATTGTACACTAAAAGGAAGAACAGGTAAGAATGTAGGCATATTTATAGATTTCGCTACTGAGAATTTATATGTGATAGCTTAATTGTGTAATAAGCATCTGAAATTTAAACACTAAAAGTTATCTGTCCAATGACAATTTTTCTAAATTATGAATTTAAGATACACATTAACATATAAGTTTAATAAAGTAGCTGCCTCATTCCTAAACCTCAAACCATAGACTTATAAAAAAAATTAAAACATTTATTAAATGCCTACTGTACAAGATATCATGCTGTGAAGAACACAAAAAGGGCTCTTCCCCCAGGTATCTGTGTAGCTTGTTTCCTCATTTCCTTAGGTCTCTGTTCTCATATTCTGCTTTCTCTCCCTTACATTTACCACCAAGTGACACAGTAATGTTTATTTTAATGTCTGTTTTCTCCTACCAGAATGGAAGCTCCAAAGGGCAGGGACTTTTTCTGTTTTATTCACTGTTGTATCCCCAGCAGCACCAAGAAAAGTGCCTATCATGAATAGGGATGCAAGATAAAATTTTGATGTAATAAAATGGTAACTTACCTTCAGGAAGGTACTATGTGCTATATGGGTGGGGTGAGTGGAATTATTCTAAAGACTACACCTGCTCTGGTCTGTCTGAATGTTTGTACCCCCATCTCCCCAAATTCACACATTGAAACCTAATCTCCAATGCAACAGTATTAAAAGGTGGAGACTTTAGGAGATGCTTAGGTCACAAGGACTCCATGCTCATGAATGAGATTAGTGCCCTTATAATCAAGGCCTGGGGAAGCTTGTTTGTCCCTTCCACCATGAGGGGACAGTCCACCTATGAAGAAGAAAGCAGAGAGCTCTCCTGACTGAATCTGTTGATGCCTTGAACTTGGGCTTTCCAGCCTTCAAAACTGAGAAATAAGTTTCTGTTGTTTATAAACTACCCAGTCTAAGGCATTTTGTTATAGCAGCCCAAATAAAGTTAATAACAATATTTGCAAATGAAGGCAGTAAATCCTAAGAGAAATGAGGGAAGCAATATTTTTTAAAAGGTGTAAGATTTTAGAATACTGTTAACCATCCCAGACAATAAACAAAAATAACAAGGAAAAGGTGGCATTTAAATGTACATTCATAATGATTTTTAGTATAGTCACAGAGTTGCACAACCATCACTTCCTAGAACATTATCATCTCAAAAAGAAAACCTAGGCCCCTCAACTATTATCTCTCAACTCCCCCAGTTTCCCCAGCCCTAAACAACCACTAATCTATTTTCTAACTCTGTATGTTTACCCATTGTGGACATTTCATACAAACAGAATCATATGTGGAATTCTGTGACCAGATTCTTTCACTTTGCATATTTTCAAGGTTCATTCATATGTGTTATAGCATACATCAGTACTTCATTCCTTTTTATAGTCAAATATACCACATTTGTTTATCCATTCATCAGTTGTTGGAAATTTGGGTTGTTTCCACTTCCTTAACTATTCTGAGAAATGCTTCCGTCAACATTGGTGCATGAATTTTGTGTAGTAAAATTTTTATAAGAGAAGTAAATTTTATAAGAGAAGCTAAATTTATCCAAGTCAAAGTACTTTATTCTTTTTTTTTTTTTTTTTTTTTTTTTTAGTTGGAGTATAACACTGTTGCCCAGACTGGAGTGCAGTGGCCACTCCTGGCCACCGCAGCCTCGACCCACTGGGCTCCGCGATCCTTCCGCCTCAGCCTTCCAAGTAGCTGGAACTACAGGCGCGCGCTACCACGCCCGGCTAAATTTTTTTTTGATTTGTTGTAGAGATGAGGTCTCACCAAGTTGCCCAGGCGGGTCTCGAACCCGCGGGCTCAGGCAATCCACTCACCTCAGCCTCCCAAGGCGTGGGATTACAGGCTGAGCCACCGAGCCC
>CAUYQG010245669.1:0-37472 GCA_963574415.1 Tarsius wallacei
GTGAGACCTTGTCTCTACAATAAATCAAAAATTAGCCGGGCGTGGTAGCGCGCCTGTAGTCCCAGCTACTCGGAAGGCTGAGGCGGAAGGATCGCCGGAGCCCAGCAGGTCAAGGCTGCGGTGGCCGGGAGCGGCCACTGCACTCCAGTCTGGGTGACAAAGTGAGACTCCAACTCAAAAAAAAAAAAAACTTCAAATTCACTCACCTGCACAAATATTTCATGGCCTTCCTCTGCTTTTCAATTTCCACCTTAGCTTTCATTACTAGAAAACTATATATTTTACGTTTCTTTGCTTATTGTTAAACTCACTTGATTATAAACTGCCTAAGGGTAAAGATTTTTGTCTATTTTCACTGCTGTATCTCCAGGACCTAGAACAATAAGAGCTCAATATTTGCTGAATTAATTGAATGAATGAAAATAAGCCAACTTGTATATATTTGCTAAAATAATGGACACGAATAAATACCTTATTTTAGTTTTCATTTCCCTCACTTCGGGAGGTCTAAGCATCTTTTCATATATTGACTAGACATTTGGGTTTTCTCTTCTGTAAATTGCCCATTTTCCCCAAACTTGCTTGTTTTATTCTTGAAATGTGTAGGCGTTCTATATATATTCTTGCTTTCATCTTTTGTTGGTTATGTGCATTGCAAATATATCCCCTGGTCTGCAGTTTTTGTTTTTGTATTTTTTTTTTACTTTGTTTATGGTTTAGCTTGTTGTGTCGAAACTTTACATTTTAGCTGAATTGTGTCAAAGTCATCAAACTTGTCCTTCCACTCTGCAGACCGTCATCTTATCCCTGACTGCCTTCATTCAAACATCCCACAAGGCCTCACACTCTCTGCTATATACTATTGCACCTTGTTCTTTTTTTTTTGAGTTGGAGTCTCACTCTGTCGCCCAGGCTGGAGTATCGTGGCACACTCACAGCCACCCCAGCGTCGATCTACTGGGCTCCAGCGATCCTTCTGCTTCAGCCTTCCAAGTAGCTATAGCTGGAACTACAGGTGCACGCTCCACACCCGGCTAAGTTTTTATTTATTGTAGAGACGAGGTCTTGCAAAGTTACCCGGGATGGTCTTGAACCCACAGGCTCAGGCAATCGACTCACTTCGGCCTCCCAAAGTGCCTGGATTACAAGCTGAGCCACTGAGCCCGGCCACACCTTGTTCTTTAACCATGTTTCTGAGCTAGTGAGGCTACTGGTGTCATGGAAAAGCAGCAAGCTCTGAGTTCAAACCCTGCTTTGTCATGAGGGGCAAAACACAGCACGGTGAAGAATATGGACATGGGCTATGGTGTTAACTGGAAAACTGAGCTCGGCACCCATTCGCTGTATGATTACTGGACCTCTGTGTGACTCAGCATCCTCTTCCATAAAATGGGGATAATAATAGTACCTGCCTCATAAAGTTGGAGTTATCATAAGGGCTGAGTGAGTGAATATAGGTCCTGCCCTAATAACAGTGCCTAGCACATAATAAGCACTATATATGTATGTCTGCTATTATTGTTATCATTGCTAACTCTGTGACTGTGGGCAAGTAACCCTCCTCAAGGCTCACTTTTCTCTTTTGTGAGATAAGGCTACCTTGGAGTGTGGAAATAAAAGAGCGTAAAATACCAGAATTGTGCTTATCTCCATGCTGGGCACTAATAAGGTACTCAACAGATGTTAGTTCTCGCTCTTCGTCCTCCTTGGGGCTAGGGACCATGGCATATCTCCTCCTCAGCCTCTAGTACAAGGCCTGGCACAACTGAACACCTGCTCTGTGCCAAGACCTCTGCCAGGCACTGAAGACATGGACTACTGAGACGCAGAGCCTGTCCCTCAAGAAGTTCTCAGGATAGAAGTCAGAATGAATGAGGCATCCAGACAGAGAAATCACCCTGACAACCTTCAGATTAGAGGCATGGGCCAACAAGATGGCTTTCACACCCAGGCTCCCCAGAGTTCTGGGAATTCCACAGAGCCCATGGTTAGAATCAACATGTATAACTGCTTTACTACTTATCATTTAGGATTGAGCATATGTATCAGTGAACCTCACTGAGCATCAGCCTCCTCATGTGAAAAGTGGGGATACTCTGCAAAGGGTCATGGCAAGAACGAGATATGACCAAGTACACAAAGTCTCCAATATGGCATCAAGCAAGCAGACAGAACTCTCTCTCAAACACAGGCCACTGCTGTTGGGGCCCTTTCCTCAGGAGCACTGGGTGGACTTCCGAGTTTTTCTCAGACAGCAGCGAGGTCAGGGATGACAGCCACTCCTGGCCCAACCCTGCTTCAGACTTCCAGTGCTGGTGACCAAATCCCAGAGGGAGCCAACTCATCTGAGGGCAGAGCTGGAACTCAGCACATCAGTGAAAAAAGAGTAAGAAGACCTTCTCCCCTATCACCAAAGGAGATAGGCCATGATCCCTAGCCCCAAAGAGGACAAAGAGTGAGAACTAACATCTGTTGAGTACCTTATTAGTGCCCAGCATGGAGATAAGCACAAATGAATAAATGAAAATCAACAATCTTCTCCTGGTCAAAGTAGCTTAATGTGTCTCAGGTTTGTGATGTCATTTGGAGACTTTTAAAGGATTTACTAGTACTTGTAATCATGGCATTACTATAACGCATAACTGCATTTTCCCCAAAATTCCTCGCAAGGGTTGCTACTGACTCAGAAGAGTCCAATAAAACATTGCATGCCCCACCAACAGAGCAATTCTCCAACTTTCCAGGCAATCCTCACACTCATCCAACCTCAACTGAAATAAGGTAAATAATCAAATTGGCACTAAACATACCATAGAGATCTGGATTGCTGCGAATATATAACCTCACAAAGTTTTTTCCGGGTATTGGCAGAAGAGACCCTTTAATTCTGTCAAAGACCTGGAAAACAACATAGTAGTAATTATACTGAAGAATTTAAGTTTAATAAATTCAACAAAAACAAAATTGAAACTCAGTTATGAGAGCTTTTATGATAGCATTTTCAAAGGCTAACAACCCTTTACTTCTGTAAGACCATTTCCAGTATATAAAGGTTTTCAAATTATTTGACTGTTTAACCATAGAAGAAACACGTCTTCATTACATGTCAAAGGAAAGGTGAAACTAGTTTACAAACCTGGTAAGTGTCCACATCAAAGAATGTCTGATAATATTCAAATGTCCAGAAGGGGGAGCTTTTCTTCTGTCCAGCAAGTAACTGTCAGAGGGAAAATAAAACATAATGAACACAGAAGCAATTTCCTAACTCCAGCTGTATGGAAGGGGGTGGAGGGAGCTGATCTGGTGGAACGCCAGAACACGTGCAACAACAAGCTCTTCTGTATGCAACAATCTACTCTGCAATAGCCCACTCCCGACCCTCAGCCTGATATAAGGACAGGCATCAGTTTTGAAGTCACACCAAAGGGTTCAAATCCTGGCCCCTCCACGGAGGGAAACTGGCAAATTACGGGACACCTCTCAGGCTTAGTTCCCTTATCTAAGAAGTACATCTAACAAGATCCACCTCAAAGGATTATAGGAAAGGTTAAAGTCAATATGATACAGAATCTGTATTATGTACAATAATATATGTACACACACACAGAGAGAAGGCAGTTAGTATAACTATCTTTTCTCCCCTATCTGTCCAAGGTCCTTCCTACTATTGCCACCTGACTCCTCAAAAACCTGACATACTGACTGACTCACTCTAAAGTACTTCAAATATTACCACTCTGACCAAAAAAAAAAATCTGTCCAGGATCAGTGTCTCACACCTGTAATCCCAGGACTTTGGGAGGCCCAGGCAGGAGGATCGCTTGAGTCCCGGAATTTGCGACCAGCCTGGGCAACATAATGAGACCCTGTCTCTATAAAAAACAAAATAATTAGCCAGGCATGGTGGTGTACACCTGCAGTCCCAGCTTGGGAGGCTGAGGCATAAAGATCACCTGAGCCCAGGAGGTCAAGGCTGCGGTGAGCTGTGATCATGCTACTGCACTCCAGCCTAGGCGATAGAATGAGATTTTGATTAAAAAAAACCAAAAACAAACACACAAAAACCCCCAACTTTCCATTTAGAAGCAGTACCTAAGGCCATGCCTATCCCAACAACAGCACAGTTTTTAGGTGGCACAATGGGGGCTCTATGCCAGGAATGGGGACTGCCACCTTCAGATATCTGAAGATGTATGAAGAGGACTCACACAGCAAAAGGCACGGGTGGCCTCTGCGCAGCTTTGTAGGACAAGGACAGGTGCTCTAGGCAAATATTTTTGCTCATTGTAAAGGAAAGCTTTTTCATAACTAAAGTCCAACAGTGGCAGCAACTGCCTCGCATGGTAGTGAACAGCCTGTTCCTGGAGGTATTCAAGTGCTGTCTTTCCTGCATACCAAGGACAACATTATTATCTTGGGAGAGAGTCTGCAACAGAAGGTTCTTTCCCATTCTGATATTACAGGACACTGAACACAGAACCCCACGTTCTATAAACCAGGCTCTCTGCTCCAGCTCTCCAGGGCTCTCCTGCTCCATTGCACTTCCCATGGACAACAGTGGTCTGTTTGCCTGTTTCCCCCACCAAGGCAGAGGCCATGTATCATGTACCTTTGTGCTGTCACTACCTGGCACCGTATCTGGCATACAGTCATGAATAAATGCATGAATAATCTTTTAAAAGTTTTTTAAATTCAAAGACAAGTTCAAACCTCAGTTTTGTCAGAGTCATCATTTCCCAGCAACTCATCATCCTCTTCTCTCCCTGAGCCTCTTGGGGGTCCTGGCAGATGTTTTGGGGTTTCATGAGGATCCTCAATGCTTATCGTGGTAGCATTTGGGTTTGCTGCTAGAGAAGTGGCTACATCACCAAATTCTGAAATCATTTAGAGCATAAGGGCCTCAGAGAACTTACACACACTAGAAACACTACATTTTTCATTGAACAACAAGCTGTTACAACCTCAACTTTGATCCTGATACAAATGGCAAAAACTCTGGAAAAAAAAAAATCTCATCTGGGCCAGGCACCATGGCTCATGCCCGTAATCCCAGCACTTTGGGAGTCCAGGAGCTTGAGACCAGCCTGGTCAACATAGCGAGACCTTATCTTTACAAAAAATTTGAAGAAAAATTTCATTTGGAAATCTCATTAATTTGGCATAGAAAAATGATTATGAAGACAATAGAATTTGGAGTCAGACCCAGATTTTAGTCCTGGCTTAGTTTACTAATTATATGAGCCTCGATAATTTAATCTCTCTAATCCTCAGTGTTCTCATCTATACAATGGGGAGAATAATATTTTAAAGAATTTTGGGAGAGTTAGGATTATTACTTAAGTAATATATAATATTAACTTGAATAGAGTCCTGAACTTCTCTTCTTTGATTCAAGTTTGAAAAATTTTAATGACAGCTACTTTTTCCAAAAAGTCCATGTACTCACTATAGAAAACATGGGGACAAAAATAAAAGTGGAAATCATAGAACGAAAATCACTTTTAATCCCATCACATAAAGCCTGACTACTAACATTTTGATATGGCTCTTTTTGTTTGCACAGGGAGATTCACGCCAGTGATGATCATGTATTCAACAAATATTTACCACATGCCTACAGTGTGCCGTGTACTGATCTAGGATGTGATAATACAAAATAAACAATTCTGTATCCTGCTTTGTCTACTGAGGATTATTTTTAGAAGATTTTTCATATTATAACAGTCTCTAAGATGATCACTTATGTGAATTATATGATCATATTCCATTGACGAAAATTTTATCACAAACACACAAGAAATGTCTCTGTAAAGAAAGCTTTTTGAGGTCAGGCACAGTGGCTCATGTCTGTAATCCCAGTACTTTGGGAGGCTGAGGAGGGAGGCTTGCTTGAAGCCAGGAGATGAGACTAGCCTGGGCAACACAGTGAGACTTTATCGCTACAAAACAACAACAACAACAAAAAAAAAAACCAGGCCAGGCTCGGTGGCTCAGTCTGTAATCCCAGCACTTGAGAGGCTAAGGCGAGTGGACTGCCTGAGCCCATGGGTTCAAGACTAGCCCAGGCAACTTGGCAAGACCTCGTCTCCACAATAAAAAATAAAAAATAGCCAGGCGTGGTAGTGCGCATCTATAGTTCCGGCTACTCTCGAAAGGCTGAGGCGGAAGGATCACTGGAGCCCAGAAGTTCGATACTGGAGTGGCCGTGAGCGTGCATGCCACTGCACTCCAGCGTGGGTGAAGGAGTAAGACTCCAACTCAAAACAAACAAACAAACAAATTAGGCAGGCATGGTGATGCATGCCTGTAGTCCTAGCTACTTGGAAGCTGAGGTGGAAGGATCACCTGAGCCCAGAAGGTCAAGGCTGCGGTGAGCCATGATCATGCCACTACAATCCAGCCTGGGAGACAGAGTAAGACCCCAACTCAAAAAGTAAAAATAAGAAAGCTTTTTGGGATATGGCTTTAGGATGACCCCAGGTCAGTGCAATCACTAGGTCAATGGCTGCAAACTATTTTCAAGGCTCCTAAAGTATACTGCTCAACTGCTTTCCAAAGGAACCTTACTTATTTATGTCCACCAGCAGGGACGGAGACCTTCTGTCTCCGAGAATCTGAACACATTTTATTTAGCTGCTCTTGAATAAAAGTCAGGGCATCTCTGAACCTTTGAAGGCCAAGGAAGGGTACCAATAGGGAACCATTATAAAACACCATGGCACAAATCCTAGCAGTAGGATGGGGCTCTTGGATAACGGAGCTCACTCTTATTGCCTCTCAGCTACATGAATATCTGGAGAAAACCAAAGTGACTGAAATTAATCAGGTGGCTAACATGTAACAATTACTGAAGCCTCAGTCACCAGTGTTTGGGTTGTTAAACAGCATGAAGCTCTGGAGGGACATGGCCCTTTGTTCAAGGTAAGACTCTAACACAGTAGCTCCATGACCTTGGGCAAATTACTCCATATCTGTCTCTCTGTTTCTTCAACTGAAAATGTAGATAATAGCTACCTCAAAGAGAGATTTTAAGGATGACAGGAGATAATAAATATTGTTATAGTTAACATTTATTGACCAGATAGGGCACTGACATTTAAAAAGATGGTCACAACTTTGTGGGAGGGAATTAGACCAAGAAAGATATACTTAAGTCACATAAATTTAAAAAGCAATAATCACTGGGCACAGTGGCTCACACCTGTAAACCTAGCACTTTGGGAGGCCGAGGCGAGAGGATCACTTGAGCCCACAAGTTTGAGACCAGCCTGGGCAACATAGTAAGACTTTATCTCTACACACACACACACACAAAAAAAATAGCCAGGCATGATGGAACACGCCTGTAGCCTCAGCTACTTGGAAAGCTGAGGCGGAAGGATCGTCTGAGCCCAAGAGGTTGAAGCTATGGTGAGCCATGATTACGCCACTGTATTCCAGCCTGGGCGACAAAGTGCAACCCTGACTCAAAAAATAAACAAACATATACATATATAAAACAAAAAGTAGCAGTTTACCAAGGTGAAGGGCATGCCAGAAGGAATAGAGAGTGCTACTCAGAAGTCCAAGGCCAAAGAGACTCACTAGAGGGTAATAACTCATCTAATTGATGGACCGGGAAAGGTTTCTCAGAAAAGATGCCATATAAGAAAGATGGCCAGAAGTGCTGACGATGGCATCTTATGCAGTGGGGAGGAGATAAGTAAGACCCAGAAAGCATGTCCCATATTGGAGGGACGGCAGGCGGCACAGTTAGATTGGAATGTGGGTATGTGCATCTCTAACAGGATGAGTCCTCACACATTCTGCTCTGGATTAGTGATTCTGGTTCACCTCAGCCCCTGAGGCAAGACTTTGTGTTTTATTTCCACCATCCACGTTCTCTGCCGCACTATACCCTGGTATGCACTGAGCTACAGTTTGCCTCTGTTTCCTTCTTGATACAATGTCTTCCACCTGAGGACTCCTAAACTCCACTTTTGCATCTAGCAATACCATTCCTCCTCGGGGAAGCCTTCCATGACCCCCACAACATCCTATGTTCTTTTCTAAAGACAAGTTCTACAGCCCTGCGTGACTGGTCACCTGCCTCCTCTCAAGCCTCACCTTGTACCAGCCTCCCCCACCATCTGGAATCTGAAACACAGGCCTTCTTTCAATCCTTTGGAAAAAAATTGAACAAACTTCCTCCCTCTGCAGGGACTCTGCATGTGCTGTTCTCTATGCGTGAACACTCTCCTAGGTGGGATGGCCACAGAAGGCCACTCTAACAAAGCGAGAACTGAACAGAGCAAGGGAGCAAGCCACGTGGCTTCTGGAGGAAAAAATGTCCCAAACAGAAAGATGGCATAAAAGCCCCAAACTGTGAACGTACTTGGTGCATAGGAAGAACAGTGACAGATCACATGGCTGGGGGGAGAGAGAGAAAGGAGCTGGAGAGGGAATCACAGGCAGTGGAGGGCTGGATTATGCAGGAGCCTCCTAAGCCACCAAAAGGGTTCTGCTTTCACTCCTAGGGAGATGGGAGCTACAGGAAGGTTCTGAAAGAATGACATGATCTGACTTATTTTTAAAAGGACTACTCCAGCTGCAAAATACACACTGCAGAGGGGCAGGGAAAGGAAGCAGGACCAGAAGGAAGGAAAGGGCTGTAATTCAGACAAGGTGATGGTGACCTTGAGGATGATGGGAGTAGTGGCAGAGGTGGGCAGATGCTAGATTAATTTTGAAGATGGCACTGACAGCATTTGCAAATTAAGTGGATTTATCTCTAAACATTCCATCTCCTCAGATAGAAGAGACAGATAAGCTGAGACACCAGACTGCCCGGGCTTAAATACTGATTTCACTGCTTATTAACTATGTGACTGTTAGGCAAATTATTTAATTTTTCTGTGCCTCAGTCTCCTCATTGGTAAAACAGGAAGAATAAAATAACTACTTCCTAAACTGGATATAAGGATTAGTGAATTATTACTTGTAAAGCATTCAGAACAGGGCCTGATATGTAGTAAGTGCTGTGTTTATAATACAATTAAACACTCATCAATCCCCAGTATAGGTCAGGCTCCAGGTTATGAATTCTAATACCTCCCTGACCTCTTCCTTCAGCACTTTCAGAGTTTGTAGATATATATCTAAACGATCAATTAATAAATGAATGCACCCCCTTACTAGCTTCACAAGGGAAGAAACCTGACTATTTTGTTCACTCTTCTGTCCCTGATGACTGCCTGGTTTGTGGCCACAGTCATGAGATGCTTACAGATTCAATGAAGGAACGATCTGATCACCTTTCATCCTAACCATCTTCCTATACTTTTATCTACCCCACCAGTGTATAAACTCAATCTTTTTATCTCCAGTATCTAGTACTCAATCTTTTTATCTCCAGTATCTAGTACAGTTCTAAGCACAAAGTAGGTGTTCAGTATATATTTGCTGAAAGTAGGAACCATATCAACATTTTCTGCAATCACTATACTAAATTTGTGACACCTGTTACCAAACTGAAGCATTATTTAGAAAAAAACCCAAACAGTTGGTGTTGACTAACAGAAAAAACCTGGGTGTGGCCAACAATCTTTCACCAAGATGTATGAAACAGTATTCTTTTCTTTTCCTCTTTTTCTTTTTTTTGAGTTGGAGTCTCACTCTGTCGCTCAGGCTGGAGTGCAGAGGCATGCTCATGGTCACCACAGCCTCAACCTACTGGGCTCGGGCAATCCTTCCACCTCAGCCTTCCAAGTAGCCAGAACTACAGGCCTGCGCTACCACGCCCAGCTAATTTTTATATATATATAGTAGAGACAAGGTCTCACCAAGTTGTCTAGGCTGGTCTTGAACCCGTGGGCTCAGGCAATCTTCTCACCTAGGCCTCCCAAAGTACTGGAATTATAGGCATGAGCCACCGCGCCCAGCCTGAAACAATATTCTTTAACGTATGAAGCAGCATAGCCATAAAAACACGTTGCTGTAACTGCGGAAATAGTGATCGTAAAGACAGAGGTGGGCACCCAAATGATGATGTACCTTCAAACTGCAAGTCATCTACAGCTGCCATTCAGCCAGTGGGTCTTCTCTCAATTATGAGGAAGAAAATGTGCAGGGGTCTAAAAAGAAAAAAAAAATCAGTAAGCGTAATAGGACAACAGAATAAAATATCTACAAACAAATCTCATTTCGGTGTTAGACATGGTACCATCTTCCCTTACCTCCTTTCTCAGTGGGGTTCGATAGGTTTCTATAAAGATAACCACTAAGCATCGGATATTATTAAAACGGTTAAAAGGAAACTAACCCCGGGCCCGAAGGTTCCAATCAATCTCACTCACTGTGTGAAATGTTAGAGCCCGGGGGAGCTGGAAAGATGAGGAGGGAGAGGCCGAAGTTTGAGAGAGGGGATGGGGACAGAGAATACGGGCAGCTCAGCCTAGCCAGCGGTTACAGGCACAGGCTCTGGGGTCAGACAGACCTGGGTCGGACTCCCGATTCTGCGGCTTCTCTGCTGTGTTTGCGCTCCTCGGGGCCTCCTCATCTGTAAAGTGGGTTCCTAGGGGTACCTACTCACACCGTGAGTGTGGGGCCATGAAGCGAGACGGTGCGTGGAAGGCGCTCAGCGCAGAGCCAGGCAACCAGCAGGCGCTGGAGCGTGGCGACCCTGCAGCCCGGGGCACCGCGAGGCAAAGGCAGTGTTTTAGGGCAAAGTGCGGGGCCGCAGCGGCCGGGCGGGCAGGACATCCCGAGCCCCGTCGGCCCCGCAACCCCGGCAGCCTCACCTCGCAGGGCTCGGCGTCCGGCCGGTCCCAGGAAGACTCGGGCCTCAGAGGATCCGCGCGGGAGACGGTCCGGCCCAGTTGCCGGAAGCCGGAGATCCGGGGGGCGGGACTTCTCCGCCTCCTCCGGGCAGAGCCCCGCCTTCTTAAAGAGGCAGCCGCACCCGGAGACGGCGCTCCTAAAGACCTTCGCGGGCAGCGGCGCTCGGGGCCCTCTCCCTCCACCGCCCCTCCGGAGGGTAGGCCGCGGGTTCTTAAAGAGACAGGCGCTGGCCGGGCTCGGTGGCTCAGCCTAGTCTTCCCAGCACTTTGGGAGGCCGAGGCGAGTGAATTGCCTGGGCCCACGGGTTCGAGACCAGCTCGGGCAACTTGGCGAGACCTCGTTCAACAATCAATCAAAAAATGAGCCGGGCGTGGTAGCGCGCGCCTGTCGTTCTGGCTACTTGGAAGGCTGAGGCGGAAGGATCGCCGGAGACCAGCAGGTCGACGCTGGAGTGGCCGTGAGAGTGCCACTGCACTCCAGCCTGGGCGACGGAGTGAGACTCCAGCTCAAAAAAAAAAAAAAAGGCAGGCGCAGCGCGGGCGGAGTGACGGGGTCTCTGAGAAGGACTACGTGCAGTCGCCTCTCTCCAGGGGCATAGAGATTTCTCAAGTTCAGGGTCTTCTTACTGTCTATTTATCCCTATCTTCTTATGGAAATATAAAATAGGGCGATGAAAGACGATTGTGAAAAGAAAAACTAAGCCGCCCGCGTCACCAGCCCCCCAATTTCTTTTGGCCTTAAACATGAAACCAGCCAGGGGGCGCATGCGTCAACTGCAATCTGGGCCTCAATGAGGGATGGGGCAGGATGATGTGAGCAACCTCAGTGAGTGGTCACTTCTGCTTCCACTCGCGCCTTGTGTCCCTTAGGGGCGGGGCTCGGGGAGGAGACCGGTAGGGGTGGGCAGAGTCCGCAAGGGCGCAGTGAGCGGCGGTGGAGATGCACCAAGAGAACCTGGTGAGAAACGTCTGGCCTGCCTCCTGCCTTTGCCTGGTTGATGCCTGCACGATCCTCTAGACTTCGGGGACCATGTACTTCGCCTCCCAGGACTTTTTCTCTCGTGGTTCCCTGGGCTTAGTCTCTACCTTGGCAGTGCTCATTCGGAATTGTCGTTGTTTGCCCATCTCCTCCAGCCTGTGAGAGCTTTGAGGGTAGGGACTAGAAGTAATTCTGGTCTCTGGGTCCGCCGGTGCCTAGCTCAGGTCCGCAGACATGCAATACTTGCTCACTGAAGGTTACTGTGTTGTGAACAAGTCCTTTTTATCTTTATTTATTTTTTTGAGTCGGGGGTCTCACTCTGTCACCCAGGCCGGAGTGCAGTGGTGATCATAGCTCACTGCAGCCTCAACCTCCTGGGCTCAAGTGATCCTCTGGCCTCAGCCTCTCAAGTAGCAGGGACTACAGGCATGAGCCACCAGGCCCAACAGTGTGATCAACTTCTTGCTGTCTGGCACAGTGTAAGCCCAACACAGTTCACACAAGGTGGCACCTGTGACTTTGGACTCACCACACTAAGCGCTTGTGGCCAACTGGATAGACTTTACATATGACTTATAACAACTTATCTATAATGTCTTTCCTGAACTGTCATCATGATCAGGCTTTGTAGAGGCAGGATCTCTAATTCTCAGGACAATCCTGCTAGTTTGGGGTGCTTATCCTCATTTTATAAAGAGAAAGCTGAGGCTTAGAGTATGTGCAAGGCACTTTTGGTTGAATATGTACCAGGAATAAATCTCAATTCACGAGTTCAGGTATGCAAATATATCAGACACCTGTTATGCCTCATTTCAGAGCATCTTGGTCTCATCTGCTGCTTATTCCACTGCCATTCATCTAATTCCAGCTTCAGCGGGTATAACTTGAGTGAGCTTCGCCCCAAGTCCATGTCCCAGGCTTCTCACCTCCATCAAAGCTTATTTCTTTCTTTCTTTTTTTGAGTTGGAGTCTCACTCTGTCACCCAGACTGGAGTGCAGTGGCACACTTCCGGCCACTGCAGCCTCAACCTGCTGGGCTCCGGCGATCCTTCCGCCTCAGCCTTCCAGGAAGCTGGAATTACAGACACACGCTACCACGCCCGGCTAATTTTTGATTTATGGTAGAGATGAGGTCTTGCCAAGTTGCCCAGGTGGGTCTCGAAACTGTGGGCTCAGGCAATCCACTCACCTTAGCCTCCCAAAGAGCTGGGATTACAGGCTGAGCCACCGAGCCCGGCTCAAAGCTTATTTCTTGATGCCCTGGGGTTATGGGACTGCTGGAACCACTCAGTGCCCAGTCATATGCATCCCAGAAGTGCAGGGGTAGGGAGTGGTTAATGTCTTATGGGGCAAGTCTTTGACCAGTGAAGTCAATCATTGATGAATACATGTTTCTCCCTTTTCCCCCTCAGATAGATGCCCTCAGACATTTTATATAGCTTTCAAATTGTCTGGCAGCATACGCAACCAAATGCCTTTGGAAGTGGCCAGTTTGAAAATGCATCCTTGACCAGACTCAGTGGCTCAGCTTGTAATCCCAGTACCTTGGGAGGCTGAGGCGAGTGGATTGCCTGAGCCCGCAGGCTCGAGATCAGCCCGGGCAACTTGGCGAGACCTCATCTCTACAATACATTAAAAAATTAGCCAGGCGTGGTAGCGTGCACCTGTAGTTCTGGCTACTTGGAAGGCTGAGGCGGAAGAATTGCTGGAGCCCAGCAGGTTGATGCTGGGGTGGCCATGAGCATACTACTGTACTCCAACCTAGGCAACAGAATGAGACTCCAGCTCAAAAAAAAAAAAGAAAAGAAGATGCATCCTTGCAATGGCCCTCCTTCCTATCCTGATTTACAATTCCTGTCCTTCACTCCTGATCCATAGACTCACACTTACAAATACACTACTCATATGAGAAAGGCACACGAAGGCATGTTGGCACAAGGAGTGGCCCCAGGAAACAGAACCTCAGGTTGGTATTTTGAAACAGGACTGCTCATCTGTCAGATGGCACCAACCACCCCATTACTGGTGATAGGGGAGGGGGATGGGAGATGGCGGTGGTGTGATGGCACCTGAAATAGTGGCATTGCAGTGACTAAGGTATCTGTCTGTGATTGATTGGGATGAGGTGCAGGCAGAAGACAAGGTATTGAGTCAGTGACTGTGACACTGGAACAGTAAGAGAACAGTGGTAATTATAAGGGCTGTAGAATGGACTGGCTTTTCTTAACTTTATTGGAAACCTTGAAAACATAATGATAGGGTTAGAACAACCAACTGTCAATTTGAGGCACTTTGTGAAAGCCAAAGAGTCACTATCGCAGCTTTGAAGAAAATTCTTATTCTTCTACAGCCTTGAGAAAGACCGGGCTGAAAATCAGGCCCATGATCTCGTTGTAAAGGTGGCCAAGTTTCAGAGAAGACTGAACGCACAGCCTCTGTGGGTCTCTTCCATCAAAGTTGGGGCACTGACAGAAAACGAGCGGGAACCTGAGAAGTAGGATGAGGATATTTGAATGAAAAAGCCTGAGACTTGACCATCCCCTGCTTCCAGATTCCCTTGACTCTTCCGCAGTGGCAGAAGTAGTCCCTTCCCTTTTGTTAAAAACAGCAAACTCCTATTGCTTAGAAATCTTACCATGATGACCTGCACAACATTGCTTCAGACTAGGCAACCAATTTAGTTGTAAAGAACATGCAACAGGGACACATGACCTTGGGCTCCACTGGTCTTACCGTGTAACTCAGTCACCCAGAAGTAGATGGCCTAATAGGATGGTGAATCGGCTCCAGCTAAGGCTCCAGCCTGGGGAAAACACTCAGAGCATTGGAGCATTGTCTTCCAACATGTAGCACATGCATGAAATCAATGGTTTGTTTATTTATTTATTTATAATCAGAATCTCACTCTGTCGCCCAGGCTGGAGTGCAGTGGCACGCTCACAGCTACCTCAGCTCTACCTGCTGGGCTCAGGTTATCCTTCGACCTCAGCCTTCCAAGTAGCTGGAACTACAGGCTCACACTACATGCCTGGCTAATTTTTTTATTTATTGTAGAGACGAGTTCTCACCAAGTTGCCCAAGCTGGTCTCGAACCCCTGGGTTCAATCAATCCTCTCGCCTCAGACTCCCAAAGTGCTGGGATTATAGGCTTGAGCCACCGCACCTGGCCATAAATTATTTAATAATGGTGTTTTGTTCTAAACACCTAGTGTCCAGGGATCTGCAAACCAAGGGATAACACTTCTTTTTTCTTTTTTCTTTTTTTTTTTTTTGAGTTGGAGTCTCACTCTGTTGCCCAGGCTGGAGTGCAGTGGCACACTCACGGCCACCGCAGCCTCCACCTGCTGGGCTCAGATGATCCTTCCACCTCAGCCTTCCAAGTAGCTGTAACTACGGGCACGTACCACCATGCCCGGCTACTTTTTTTTATTTATTGTAGAGATGAGGTCTCGCCAAGTTGCCCAGACTGGTCTCGAACCCGCGGGGTCAGACAATCCTCTCACCTCCGCCTCCCAAAATGCTGGGATTATAGGCATGAGCCATCATGCCCGGCCTTGGGATAGCATCTCTTACTATCTCTTCCTGTGAAGGCCACTTGTGGAATTTATGCTTCCTGCCTCACAAGTTTAAATTCTGCTTGGTCAGAGATCCTGGTTCCCATGGTGGTGAGGGAAGAAGAGAGAGAACAACGTCTCCACTAGCAGGTCCTCTGAATTAGAAGCTGTAACCACCACCTAAGCATTTGGGACTCCTTCTGCCAGTTCACCAGCAGACAAAAAAGGAGTGCTGGGAGAATCAGCCTTGACCACTCTGAAAAGTTGGGGGGAATTACGTCTGACATGGAGGGGATTCACTGGACACGTCTTGGGACTTCTACACCCACTGGTAATCGTCGGTGGCCAGTTACAGCAACAACAGCCTGACAAGGGCATTTAAGGGCTCGATGGCTGAGGGGTGAAGATCCACATCAACCCCAAGTGCCAGCTGAGGGTGAGGGAAATCTGGGACAGGTAGTGGAGGAGGGAAATGATAAATGTTTATTTTGGCCTTGGTGTTCCTTGCAGCAGCAGGTAATATAGCTCCCTTTTCCAACTGGTTCTTCCAAGGTTGAGGTGGGCCTCGGCCAGGAAGGGGACTCAGAGATGGGAATTGCTCCTCCCCAGTCTTAGGGAAGCAACGAGGATGTCTTGATATCACAGAAATAGAATCCCCATATTACAGAGTGGGAGACGCAAAGACACATGTAGCACATGTAGATAGCATCAGATACCGCTAAGGCCCCGCTTCGGATCTTGGCTTTGCTGTCTTCCAGTCACCTCTGCCATGACCAGTTCTGTGTGGGTGCTGACCAGCTTCTCACAGGTGCTGTCTGACAGCACATCGCCTCAGGGCTTCTCTACTGCAACCCTCTTGGTGCCATATATGTCCCCTAGAAGCAGGGGCAGTTAACATCCTATGGGGCAAACTTTATTTATTTATTCATTTTTAATTTGAGACACGGTCTTGCTCCATCACACAGGCTGGAGTGCAGTGGCACGATCATAGCTCACTGAAGCCTCAAACTCCTGGGCTCAAAGGATCCTACCGCTTCAGCCTCCCAAGTAGCTGGGCCTACAGATGCATGCCACAGTACCAGCTGGAGAATAGGAACCAATAAAATAAATGTTTCTCATTTTTTCTCCAGACGGAGAGTTTTGAGATTCATTTTCCACAATTTGAACAAGATTGATAGAACAAGAGGTCTGCAGAAGTGGCACATTAATACCACGTCTGTCTTAGTGCTCCCACCTTCCCTGCTTCATTCCCTCATCCTTCATTCCTGGTCTACATGTATGTCAATTTCTATTTCTAGCCCTCGTTAGGTTAGCTTAATCTCAGACAATTCAGGGTCCTCCCCTTTCCTTGGGTTCCACCTAAGTTCCTAGGACCTAGGTGGCCAAAGCTTTAGGTGAGGCCCACTTAATCCTTGGTGTCTTCTCTCTATGTGGACATCCCTGGGTCCCCCATGGCCATTTGAGGATCATTGAGGGTATAGCATAGCCTCTTCAATCCTAGGAGTTCTCACTCCATCTCTCCCTCTTGGGCTTATAGGAATCATTCTCTGCTTTCTCATTCAACTGAGATATGGCGAATCTCTGCTATGGCAAGTCCTCCTTGCCCAGACAAACCACACAACAATTCTTCTCTCTTGAGGTGGGATTCCTGAAACTCCATCTGGGATTTAAGGCTCAGACCCTTCTTCTTCTGGGGCCCACAGATTAGGTTTGTCCTAGGAAGGCAGCACACAGGACCCATTTCAGGAAAACATCCATGTCTACACCCTCATCATTTCTCAAATTCCTTCTCCACCCAGCCCAAGAAATCTTTTTCCAGCCTAGCTTTTACTCATGAATTTTCTTTTTTGCTTATTGTCCTAAGGGCCTACCTAAACCTTTAAAGCTTAAAAAGCTAAAGAGACTCCTTTTATTCTTCACATTTTGCTACTTCCCTTCCCTAGGAAACTCAGTTAACTAAGAAAAAGGTTTGGGTGAGGATGCACATGGGAATAAGGAAGGCAGGTGTTGCGGCCAGGTAACCGGGCCTTGTGAGAACCTGAGAGTTGCACTATGGCTGTGGTTCAAAAAAGGGAATGTCACCCAGCATCAAGGGCCTTTCTATCAACTGGGTTTACCATCATTTCTAAGCAGCAGGAGTCCCCAGTTCCTATGCTGACATTTGGTCATTGTGGCTTCCCTACTTCTCAACCTGAGGTGGGATGCTCTGAGGGTACAATGAACCAATGAGCATTAAAATCCACCCCACCTGTGTTTGATAGAACAAGGGAAGAATGGGTAGGGAAGGAGGCGGAGGAACAAGTCTTGCTCAGATGGACAGAGGGTCGAGAGGACACTCTGACACGCATAAGCCTCGGTTAGATAACCGATGGGATGCCGACTGAGACCCCTCGCTGACCGCAGAAGCGAAAGCTATGACCACACAGCTGAACCATGCTTCAGAAAGAATCCCCAACACCCCATGAGCGACACCGGCCCAAGAAGGAGGCTGCTAGGACTGTGTAAGCACCTCACCCTGGCTCCAGGGCTCACAGGTGAGGGTGGGGCAGTTGGAGCCACTTCAGTCTTTTTCTTTTGGAGACTGTAACAAACCTGGCCTCTTTTCCTTTCTTTATATGTCTGGCGTTTAAAAGGGCTAAGGGTGTTTAAACCCAATGTATGGGGTGAGGGAAACCTGGAATAGACTCACTTATGAACGACAAGTTGCTCAGTCTGACCCAGAACCATCCTGCAACAAGCAGGATACAAAATTTTTGCTATGGACATAAATGGGTTCCTAATAATTTTTCCCTTTCTCTAGCATAATAGGAAATTCTATGTCAATTGGCATAGTAAGATAATATAAAGTATATAAAATACAAAAAAAACACCAAAATTCACATATGTTCCCCCTCCACCAACATTTGGTTATGAAAGTGTATTTTAAAAAACAGGAAACCTCAAAGAACTTTGAAAACTGCAATGGGCTCTCCCTTGATACTCAGTAGTCAGGGGTAATTGGGAGGTGAGGTTGAAAAGCCTGGCCTGCGGCCCTTTCCTTAGCTTGGCCTGCATTCTGTGGCAAAGCCTGTCTGATAGGAAAAGGGTAAATGACTCGGCCTCCATCTTACAGCTGAGTGGAGTTCAGGCCAGTGGTGTGCTGGAACATGCTCAAACTAGCTCATGAGAGCCAGCTGTTAGGTTTTCAGGAATGTGGGCCAGTTATTAAACCCAGTAGTTATTAATAATTAAATTTTATCAACTTAAAATAAGTTATATTAACAACAGAGGTAATAATATTCAAACATCACTTCCTAAATATTTTTCTACACTTAAAAAAAATTTGTGGGGTGCAGTGGCTCAAGCCTGTAATCCCAGCACTTTGGAAGGCTGAGGTGAGAGGATTGCCTGAGCTCAGGGGTTCAAAACCAGCCTGAACAACATGGCAAGACCTCGTCTCTACAATAAATCAAAAAAGTTGCCGGGCTTGGTAGCACATGCCTGTGGTTCCAGCTACGTAGAAGGCTGAGCGATTGCCTGAGCCCAGCAGGTCGAGGCTGTGGTGGCCGTGAGTGTGCCACTGCACTCCAGCCTGGGCAACAGAGTGATACTCCGACTCATTAAAAAAAAAAAATTGTATCTGTGTGTAGAGACAAGTTCTCACTATATTGTCCAAGCTGTCTCAAATTCCTGGCCTCAGTGATCCTCCCACCTCCTCCTCTCAAAGAGCTAGGGTAACAGGCCTGGGTCATTGTACCCAGCTGTCCAATTTATTATTGTCTATGTTCTTGAGGCTATTTCTGTCTATGTTACATGTATGGTGGACTCCTAACTTACATAATTCTTATAACTCCTATACATACTAACATCTTAAAATCAGCAATGATGGAATTATTTACACTATAGAAATTAGCAAACACTAGATATCTGAAGTTGGTTTGTTATGTTAATTATCTATGCCAAGGCTGGCAAACTTTTTCTATAGAGGGCAAAATAGTAAATATTTTCAACTTTGTAGACTCTACACTCTTCTGCAACTATTCAGCTCTGCTGTTATAGCACAGAAGCAGATCCAGACAAAAGTATAAACAAAAAGGCAGGCTTTGTTCCAATGAAACTTTATTTACAAAAACAGGCAGAGGGCCGATTTGGTCCATAAGCCAGTTTGCCAGCCCTCTCCCCATTTAGATTTAAGATGGTGGTGGAGAAAGTGTCAACAATGCAAATTCGATGTAAAAACATGTGTTGTATCTGTAGCAGTAATAATGTAAAAAAAAATCACAAAAAGTTGAGGCAGTATCCTTCAAATACTGCATTAAAAAACAAGTTATGGCCAGGCTCGGTGGCTCAGCCTGTAATCCCAGCACTTTGGGAGGCCGAGGTGAGTGGATTGCCTGAGCCTACAGGTTCTAGACCAGCCCAGGCAACTTGACGAGACCTCGTCTCTGCAATAAATAGAAAATTAGCTGGGCATGGTAGTGCACGCCTGTAGTTCTGGCTCCTTGGAAGGCTGAGGCAGAAGGATCACCGGAGCCCAGTGGGTCAACACTGGGGTGACCGTGAGTGTGTGTGCCACTGTACTCCAGCCTGGGTGAAGGAGTGGGACTCTAACTCAAAAAAAAAGCTCCACACTGACAAAGTTATTCTGCATTATTTTCTTCTATTAGCTTTATGGTTTCATTTTTCATGTTCTTATGTATGGATTCATTTTAAAGAGCTAAATCAGTTTTGAAAAAAAAATGAGCACAAAGAAATACAACAAAGCCAGGGTAATTGCCAGTTTATTATAAAGGGTACCACGCAGAAAAAGCCTGATGAAGAGATGCACAGAACATGGTTTGGGGACAGAATACAGAGCTTCCATACCCTCTCTGGGGCGCCACCTTCTCAGCACTTCCACATGTCGAAAGGTCCATTTTTAGGTCTTCAATCCATCTGGCGTTTACTCTGCTGTGATGTAAGTCGCTAACTATATTCTCCACCATAATAGTGAACCAGTTTTCCCACTAATTAATCTTTTTCCCACTAACCTGTGATGTCTTCTCCATAATATGTGTCAGCCCAGATACATTGATAGTTTGATAGATAATCTTTTTTACTTAGTTCCCTTAGTTAATCTTTCTTGTGCCACTACCACGCTATTTTTTACAATTACCCTGGCTTTGTTGTATTTCCTTATGCTCATATTTTTTTCAAAATTGATTGAGCTTTTTAGGAGTCTTTGTCCTCTCACATATCTTTGAGATTGTTCTATTGAATTTTTCTGCTGATATTTATTTGTCAGAACGTTGATTTATAGATTTATGGTTTAATTTTAGGATGAGTGGGTTATTTAAATAGACATTCCATTCATGGTATATTTTTTCCATTATTCAAATTTTCTTATATATCTTTCAATTCAGTTTTTATAGCTTTGAAATAAAGGTGTGTCCAATCTATGTTAGGTTGATTCTTAGATCTTGGGAGTTTCCAGTATAATTGTGAATAGTGTTTTGTTGTATGTTACATTTATGGTTGGTTATGGCAAGTATTAAAAAATACTTCTAATTTTTATAATTTGATCTTGTAACCCCCTTTCTGAACTCTCAAATTAGCTGGTTTGTAGTGGTTTATCTTTTGATTCAGATAACAGATTGGATTTTCTTTGTAGTTGATCCTATCTGCATATAATGAGTTTAGTACATTCCCTGTCTATCTTAATCATACTTTTTTTTCCCCTTGACTTATTACATTGGCCACCAGGGATTTTGAGATAGGTATATAATTTTTCCAATTAATGAAGCTTCTTCTTATTCCTAGTTTTTGTAAATATTTTTTAAAAATATAAATAGATGTTGAATTTTATCAGATTCTTTGTCTAGGTTTAATAAGAAATAATATTTTCTTTCTACTTTAGTCAATTAAAAGATTAACTCCGCAGACCTGAGTGGTCCCAATCCTGCATATTTTTTAAAAAATTAATTTGAAAAATAGAGACGGGTCTTGTTATGCTGCCTAGGTTGGAGTGCAATGACTAGATTCCACTACTGATCGGCATGGGAGTTTTGACCTGCTCTGTTTCCAATGTGGGCTAGTTCACCTCTTCTTAAGCAACCTGGTGGCCCCCATCCCCAAGGAGTCACCATATTGATGCCAGACTTAATGTGGACACACAATGGACATAGTGTTATGACTAAGTGAGAAGAAGTCACGCCAGCAAGCTGAGTCTAATTAATTAGAGTTTTATTAACGCGTGGGTCAAGAGCAGGCAAACACCAGGAAAGATAACTCTTGACAAATTGGTACAGTTTGTGACAAGCTTTTAAAATTTGCAGTATTGGCTACTGCAATCCTTCCACCTCAGCCTTCCAAATGGCTAGAACTACAGGTGTGCACTACCACACCCTGCTAATTTTTTGATTTATTGTATAGACGAGGTCTCCCCAAGTTGCCCAGGCTGGTCTCGAACCCGCAGGCTCAGGCAATCCACTCACCTCAGCCTCCCAAAACACGGGATTACAGGCTGAGCCACCTAGCCTGGCTTAAGATGAAAGTTTTAAACAAAATGGAATAAACTGATTAATATTATTATTTTGCTAGCAATTTGATTTTATTAACTGATTTAGCTCATTTCAACAGCACACTATAGCCCAGAACTCCTGGGTTCAAGTGATCCTCCTGCCTCAGCCTCCTGCCTCAGCTGGTATTACAGGTACTGCCATTGTCCCAGCCCAGTCCTGCATCTTTCTCTCTTTTTTTTTTTTAGTTGGAGTCTCACTCCGTCACCCAGGCTGGAAGGCAGTGGCACGTTCACGGCCACCTCAGTGTCGACCTGCTGGGCTCTGGCGATCCTTCCGCCTCAGCCTTCCAAGTAGCCGAAACTATAGGCGTGCACTACCATGCCTGGCTAATTTTTTATTTATTGTAGAGACCAGCCTGGGCTGGTCTCGAACCCGCGGGTTCAGGCAATCCCAAAGTCCTGGGATTACAGGCTAAGCCACCGAGCCCAGCCAGTCCTGCATATTTCAAACAAAGGTTTAACCCTTGTCTAGATCCTTGAAAATAACCTCTAAGCCTTTGGAATATCTTGTCTGTTAAGAGTGTCCTCGTTTGGCCGGGCATGGTGGCTCAAGCCTGTAATCCCAACACTTTGGGAGGCCAAGGCTAGAGGATTGCCTGAGCCCGTGGGTTCGAGAGCAGCCTGGGCAACATGGTGAGACCTCGTCTCTACAATAAATCAAAAAATTAGCCGGACGTGGTAGCATGTGCCTGTAGTTCCGACTACTTGGAAGGCTGAGGCAGAAGGATCACCGGAGCCCAGCAGGTTGATGCTGGGGTAGCCATGAGTGTGTCACTGCACTCCAGCCTGGATGATGGAGTGAGACTCAAAAAAAAAAAAAAAAAAAAGAGTGTTCTCATTCACTTAAGGCCTGGGCCATGCCAGATAGTTTATGCTAACAATGTGGTTTATGGTGGGGACCTTGGAACCTCTGATATCAGTTTGGTGTCTGGAAGGTTTGGACACTGAAGGTCAGCCACATGGGGCTCATAGCCATGTCTGTATGATCAACCACCAATAAAAACTCTGGATATCAATACTTGGGTGATCTTCCCTGGTTGGCAAAAACAATTGAGGTCAAAAGAAAAACTGCTGCTCCTAGAATTGGAAAGATAGACGATCGATACAGAAATTCACAACTTGCTAGAGGCAGAAGCCTCTGAGGGAACCAGCGCCAGGGTAAGGAAACCTCCACTGTAATTGATGAGTTGCTGGGGACTCTGTGCCAACAAGTCTGAGGCTTGGGAACTCCGCGGGCCCAGTCTTAGGGGCGTGCACTTGCATTTTTGTGAGATTTCATTCTGGAGCCCTACCAGGTTCTCACAGTGAAGACTGGAGGCAAACCCCTCGTACTTCCAGCAGGGAATGGGAAAAAAGCCATTTTGAAATAAACCAGGGTATTCTGTTCTTAATAAGGCATGCCCTCAATAAACTATTTTGCCAGAGTCTAAGCTACTGGGGTTTTATCTGAGCCTGACATGGGGGAAAGAAGATCCTCAACTCTATCCGCTCTAACCATCCTGTCTCACCTGAAGTGGGGAAAACGGAAAAACACTTGTAAGTTCACAGTCCTGGGCACAGGCTCACTCAAAGCCTGAGACTTGATCACAGGAGTGTAGAATGCTTCCCCTCTCTTGACACTTTATCATCACATTATTAAAGGCCTGCTCACTGCAGTTCTTTTACCTAGCACATCATGTCTGGCTTAAAACAACAGAAAATGACAAGCTTATTAGAAGGCGAAAACAAAAACAAACAAAGCACACAGTTTGAAGAGGTAGTGAGCATCAGACTGACAGTAAGATATGGTCAGAATTATCAGACCAGGATTTTAAAATAACTATAATTAATGTGTTAAGGACTCTAACAGAAAAAGCAGACAACATGCAAGAACGGATGGGTATTGGCCAGGTGAGGTGGCTCACTCCTGTAATCCCAGCACTTTGGGAGGTGGAGGCGAGAGGATTGCCTGAGTTCAGGGGTTTGAGACCAGCCTGGGGTACTTGGAGAGACCTTGTCTCTACAATAAAAATAAATTTTTAAAAATTAGCTGGGTGTGGTGGTCGCACCTGTAGATCCGACTGCTTAGAAGGTTGAGGCAGGATTGTCTGAGCCAAGCAGGTCAAGGCTGCAGTGACGGTGATGGTGCCACTGAACTCTAGCCTGGGTGACAGAGTGAAACTCTGACTCAGGAAAAAACCCCAAACCCAAAAACGAAACAGAGGGGTGTTGTAAGCACAGAGACAGAAACTCTAAGAAATAGTCAAAAAGAAATGCTAGAGATAAAAAATACTCTGATTTCCCATAATCCTAGCACTTTGGGAGGCCAAGGTGGGAGGAGCTTGAACTCAGGAGTTTGAGACCAGCCTAGGCAACATAGCGAGATCTCATCTCTACAAAAATTTTTTAAAATTAGCCAGACATGGTGGTGTGTGCCTGTAATCTCAGCTACTCAGGAGGTTGAGGTGGAAGGATCACTTGAGCCCAGGAGCGGTGAGCCATGATTGTGCCACTGCACTCCAGTCTCGGCAACAGAGTAAGACTCCAACTTAAAAAAAATAAAAATAAAACCTCTAACAAATAAAAATTGCCTTTGATGGGCTCATTAGTAGACTAGACACAGCTGAGGAAAATGTCTTTGAGCTTGAGGATATGTCAATAGATAATCAAAACTGAAAATCAAACCGAAAAAAGAATGAAAAGAGCAGAACAGTGTTGAGAAGCTAGAAGAACAGAAAGAAAAAAAGTAACAACAACAATGAAAGCAGAACAGAATATCCAAGAACTCTGGGACTACTGCAAAAGGTGTAAATAAGTGTAATGGAAATTCCAGAAAGAGGAGAAACAGAGAAAAGAACAGAAGAAATATTTGCAACAATGACTGAGAATTTCTCCAAAATTAATGTCAGACACTAACGTCACAGATCCAGGAAGCCCAGAGAACACCAAGCCAGATAAATGCAAGCTAAACAAAACAAAAAACAAATTCACACCACCTTGGCACATAGTAGTCAAATTCAGAAAACCTAAGATACGAAAAAGTATCTAAAGAAGTCAGAAGAAAAAAGCATCTTACCTATAGCAGTGAAACATTTAGCATATTGAGAGAAAAAAAACAAAAGTCCCACAAAACACCAATCCAGAATCTTGTATCCTAAGAAGTTACTCTTCAAAAGTGAAAGAGAAATAGAGATTTTCTCAGACAAACAAAATTGAGGGAATTTGTTGCCAGTAGACCTGCCTTGCAAGAACTATTAAAAGAAGTTCTTCAGAGAGAAGGAAAATAATATAGGTCAGAAACTAGAATTTCCATTTTAAAAAGGAAGAGCATTAGAGAAAGAATAAGTGAAGGTAAAATAAAAACTTCTATTTATTTTTTGTTCAAAACAATAATAGCAACAATGTATTAGCTTATAAATACTCATATTTATACTTATATATGTTTATATATAAGTTAAATAAATGACAACAATGATACAAGGGACAGAAAGGAAGAATTGAGAATACTCTGTGAAGCCATCGAGTGTTTTTTGGACTAGTTGTAAATGTACATTGCAAAGTCTAGGGCAACCACTAAAAAGAGTAAGGAAGAAAAGTATAATTGATACACTAAGGATGAAGAGAAAATTAATTCATATAAAATGCTCACTTAAAATCACAAAAGGTCTAGCCTAGGAAACATAGTGAGACCACATCTCTACAAAAAATAAAAATAAAAAAATTAGCCAAGTGTGGTGGTGTGTGCCTATTGACCCAGCTATTCAGGAGGCTGACACAGGAGGATGGCTTGAGCCCATGAGTTGGAGGTAGCAGTGACCTGTGATCATGCCATTGCACTCCAGCATGGGCAACAGAGTGAGACTCTGACTAAAAAATAAATAAATAAAATCACAAAAGGGGCTGGGTATGGTGGCTTATGCCTGTAATCCAGCACTTCGGGAAAGCAAAGTGGAAGGATCCCTTGAAGGCAGGGGTTTGAGTCTAGCCTGGGCAACAAAGTGAGAGCATCTATACAAAAAGTTTTAAAAATTAGCCAGGCATGGTGGCACATACCTGTAGTCACAGCTACTTGGGAGGCTGAGGTGGGATAAATTGCTTGAGCCCAGGAATTTGAGACTGCAGTGAACTAGACTACCATTGCACTCCAGCCCGGACAGTAGAGAAAGAGACTTTGTCTCTAAAAAGTGAAATAAACTTTAATTTTTAAAAAATCGGCCAGGTTTGGTGGCTCAGTCTGTAATTCCAGCACTTTGGGAGGCCAAGGTGAGTGAATTGCCTAAGCCCGCAGGTTCAAGACCAGCCAGGGCAACTTTGCAAGACCTCAGGTCTACAGTTAAAAAAAAAAAAAAAAATTAGCCGGGTGTGGTAGTGCATGCCTGTAGTTCCGGCTACTTGGAAGGCTGAGGGAAAGGATCACTGGAGTTCAGCAGGTCAACGCTGGGGTGGCCATGAGTGTGCCACAGCACTCCAGTCTGGGCAACAGAGTAAGACTCCAACTCAAAAAAAATAGAAAAAAGAAAAATCACAAAAGGGACCCGGTGCGATGGCTCAAGCCTGTAATCCCAGCATTTTGGGAGGCTAAGGCGAGAGGATTGACTGAGTTCAGAGGTTCGAGACCAGCCTGGGCAACTTGGTGAGACCTCATCTCTACAATAAATAAAAAAATAAGCCAGGCATAGTAGCATGCGCCTGTAGTTCCAGCTACTTGGAAGGCTGAGGCAGAAGGATCGCCTGAACTCAGCAGGTCAAGGTTGAGATGACCATGTGTGTGCCACTACCCTCCAGCCTGGGCAACAGAGTGAGACTCTGACTAAAAAAAAAAAAAAAAAATCACAAAAGGTAGAAAAAGAGTGGAAGGCAAAAATAAGAAAAAAGAACAGGGGTAATATATGGAAAACAGTAACAAGTATGTAGGTATTAATCCAACTATATTAATAATCACATTAAACTTCAATGGTCTAAATACACCAAATGAAAGAGAGATTGTTGGAGTGGATCAAAAAAACAAGACCCAACTATGTGCTGTCTATCAGAAATTCACTTCAAATATAAAAATTCTTATAAATTAAAAATAGAGGGATGGCCGGGTGGGGTGGCTTACGCCTATAATCCCAGCACTTTGGGAGGCCAAGGTAAGAGGATTGCCTAAACCCATGGGTTTGAGACCAGCCTGGACAATTTGGTGAGACCTCATCTCTACAGTAAAATCAAAAAATTAGCTAGACGTGGTTGTGTGTGTCTATAGTTCCAGTTGCTTGGAAGACTGAGGCAAAAAGATCGCCTGAACCCAGCAGGTCAAGGCTGTGGTGGCCATGAGCAGCGTGCCACTGCACTCCAGCCTGAACAACAGTGAGACTTCAACTCAAAAAAAAAAAAAAGAAAAAGAAAGAAAAGTAGAGGGATAGAGAAAGACATACCATGTTAATACTAATCAAAAGCAAGCTGAAATAGTTATATTAATTTCAAATAGAGCAACTTCAGAGCAAGGAAAATTTCAGGGATAATGAGAACATTAGATAATGATAAAAGGGTCAACTCTCCAAGAAGACATAACAATCCTTAATATGGATATGTCTAACTATAAGGCATCAAAATATGTGAGGGGAAATCTGATAGAACAGCAAGGAAAAATAGATGAGTCCACTCTTATAGCTGAATACTTTAACGTCCCTCTATCAAAAATAGACAGATCCAACAGGCAAAATACCAGCAAGGACATAGTAGAACTTAACAGTGCCATCAATCAACTGAATATCATGGACATCTGTAGACTTCTTCATCCAACAACAGCAGAATACACATTCTTCTTAAACTCACATGGAACATTCACTAAGATATATTTGTGACATGTGCTGGACCATAAGATACACCTTATCTTATGGACACATTCTTGGCCATAAAACACACCTTTTCCTCTGGCCACGTTCTGGGCCATAAAACACATCTTAAGAAATCATGCAATGTATGCTTTCAGATCACAGGGGAATCAAAGTAGAAATCTGTAACAGAAATATAGCTGGAAAATCCCAAAATACTTGGAGATTAAACAACATACTTCTAAATAACATGAGTCAGAGAAAAAGTCTCAAGAGAAATGAAAATACAACTTACAAAGATTTAGAGAGAATTTCATATCATTGGATACATATATTAGAACATCAATAATCTAAACTTCCATGTTAGGAACTAAAAAAAGAAGAGCCAATTAAATCCAATGTAAACAGGAGAAAAGAAATAATTAAAATTAGGGCAGAAATCGACTGGGCTCAGTGGCTCAGCCTGTAATCCCAGCACTTTGGGAGGCCGAGGTGGGTGGATTGCCTGAGCCCGCGGGTTCAAGACCAGCCTGGGCAACTTGGTGAGACCTTGTCTCTACAATAAATAAAAAATTAACTGGGTGTGGTAGCGCGCGCCTGTAGTTCTGGTTACTTGGAAGCCTGAGGTGGAAGGAACGCCAGAGCCCAGCAGGTTGATGCTGGGGTGGCCTTGAATGTGCCACTGCACTCCAGCCTGAGCGACACAATGAGATGCCAACTCTCTCTCTATATATGCAGAAATCAATGGACTTGAAAACAGAAAATCAATAGAGAAAATCAACAAAACCAAAAAGCTGGTTCTCTGACAAGATCAATTAAATTAATGAACTTCTAGCCAGGCTAACTAAGAAAAATAAGAGAAGGCACAATTATTAGTATCAGGAATAAAAAAGAGGACATCACAACAGATTCTATGACATTAAGAGTATAATAAGCCGGGCTCGGTGGCTCAGCCTGTAATCCTGTGCCTTGGGAGGCTGAGGTGAGGGAATTGCCTGAGCCCGCGAATTCGAGACCCATCTGGGCAACTTGGTGAGACCTCATCTCTACAACAAATCAAAAAATTAGCCGGGTGTGGTAGCGCGCACCTGTAGTTCCAGCTACTTGGAAGGCTGAGGCGGAAGAATCGCCAGAGCCCAGCAGGTCGAGGCTGTGGTGGCCAGGAGCAGCCACTGCACTCCAGTCTGGGCGACAGAGTGAGACTCCAACTAAAAAAAAAAAAAGTATAATAAAAGAATGCTATGAACAACTTTATGTCCAAACATTTGATAACCTAGATGAAATGAGTCGATTCCTTGAAAGAGACAATCTGCCAAAACTCACAAAAGACAAAATAGGCAATCTGAATAGGACTATATCTCATAAAGAAGTGGAATCAATATTCAATAACCTTCTAAAACATAAAGCATCAGACCCACATGGGTATACTGTTTAATTCTACCAAACATTCTCATTTTTCTTTTTTTTGAGTTGGAGTTTCACTCTGTCACCCAGACTGGAGTGCAGTGGCCGCTCCCGGCCACTGCAGCCTTGACCCACCGGGCTCTGGCGATCCTTCCGCCTCAGACTTCCGAGTAGCCGGAATAACAGTCACGCGCTACCATGCCCGGCTGATATTTTGATTTATGGTAGAGATGAGGTCTGGTCAGGTTGCCCAGGTGGGTCTCAAACCCGCGGGCTCAGGCAATCCACTCACCTCAGCCTCCCAAAGTGCAGGATTACAGGCTGAGCCGCCGAGCCCGGCTATCATTTTTCTAAGCTTTATAATAAAAATATAAAAAATAAAATAAGTCATTATGTATATACACTAACGGTATTATTAATTTTTGTGTGGCCCAAGACAATTCCACTTTACACAATGTGGCTCAGGAAGCCAAAAGGTTACTTGATTGGGCCCAGGGAAGCTAAAAGAACACACCAGAAATTATACCAACTTATACCAATTCTCTACAATCTATTCCAGAAGATAGAGAGGGAATACTTTCATGACTCATCCTATGAAGCCAGCATTACCCTAATACCAAAATGAAACAAAAAATGATAAGAAAACTACACCAATATCTCTCATGAACATAGATTCAAAAATCTGCAACAAAATATTAGTAAATCCAACAATGTATAAAAAGAATTACACACCATGACCAAGTGGGACTTATTCCAGGCATGCAAGGCTGGCTCAACATTCAAAAATCAATTAATGTAATTTACCACATCAACAAGATAAAACAGAAAAGTCACATGATCATATCAACAGATGCAGAAAAAACATTTGACAAAATTCCAACATCCATTTATTATAAAAATGACCAGAAAACTAGGAATGGAGGGGAACTTCCCTCAACTTGATAAGGAATATCTATAAAAAGCCAATAGCTAACATCATGCTTAATAATGAGAAACTAGAAGCTTTCCTGCTAACATCAGGAATAAGGCAAGGTTGTCCCCACTCCCTTCCAACATCAAACTGAAAGTCCTAGCTAATGCAGCAAGACAAGAAAAGGAAATAAAAAGGCATACACATTGAGAAGGAAGAAATAGTCCTTCATCAGAGATGTCATGATAGTCTATGTAGAAAACCTGAATACATTGACAAAAAAAACTCCCAGAACTAAAGTGATAATAGCACGGTTGTAGGATAAAGATCAATGTACAAAAGTCAATAGCATTCCTATATACCAGCAATGAACAACTGGAATCTGAAATTAAAAGCACAATACCATTTATGTTAGCATTCATAAATTAAAATAGGTATAAATCTAACAAAATGTGTATTATCTGTTTTTATCTCTTGCCCATTTAAAAAATCAGGTTATTTATTTTCTTATTGCTGAGTTTTAAGTGTTCTTTGTATATTTTGGCTAGTAACACTTAATCAACTACGTACTTGGCAAATATTTTCTCCTATTCTATGACTTGTCTTTTCATTCTCTTGACAGTGTCTTTTGCAGAGAATTTTTTTAATTTTAATGAAGTCCAGCTTATATAATATTTCTTTCATGGATCATGCCTTTGGTATTGAAAGTAAAAAGTTATCTACAAAACCCAATGTTACTTAGATTTTGTCCTGTGGTATCTTCTAGGACAGGGGTGTCCAAACTTTTGGCTTCCCTGGGCTTCATTGAGTAAACTTTTGGCTTCCTGGGCTGCATCAAGTAAAGAGGAATTGTCTTGGGCAGCACATATGTTAGATAAATAGTTAGTGTATACACACAATGAGACTTTTTAAAAAAACTTTTATTATAAAGTTTAGAAAAATGAGAACAATATAAAACTTATGGAAATTTTGACCTTGCTTTTGTAAAACTAATCTATCATTGCTTTGATGGAAGTGGTTGCAGTTCTTTGTGAGTTCTCAAGGTGCTCATCAGAAATGTCTGTTGAATTTTGCTCTTTGTGTGCTTCATAATTGAAAACAGCTGCTCGCAAATGTATGTCCTGCCAAAAAGCAATGTCATGAATTAGGCGTGATTTTGAACTTCAAAAATGGAACTACATATGGAGTCATGAAGAAAATAAATGCTAAAAAACACATGATGTTAAAAGATTTTGTGGGGTCAGGCTTGGTGGCTCAGTGTGTAATCCCAGCACTTTGGGAGGCTGAGGTGAGTGGATTGCCTGAGCCCGCGGGTTCGAGACCCACCTGGGCAACTTGGTGAGACCTTGTCGCTACAATAAATAAAAAAATTAGCTGGGTGTGGTAGTATGCGCCTGTAGTTCCAGCTACTTGTAAGGCTGAGGCGGAAGGATTGCCAGAGCCCAGCAGGTGGATGCTGGGATGGCCGTGAGCGTGCCACTGCACTCCAGCCTGGGCGATGGAATGAGACTTCAACTCAAAAAAAAAAAAAAAAGATTTTGTGGAACACATTACTAATTGTCCTGGGTCACATGCAGCCTGTGAGCCACGGGTTGAACATAGCTGTTCTAGGAGTTTTCTAGTTTTGTGTTTTACATTTAGGTCTATGATTCATTTTTTGTTAATTTTGTGAAAGATGTAAACTCTGTGTCTAGAACTCACTTTTTTGCACATGGATGTCCAGTTGTCCCAGCACCACCTGTTGATGAGACTGTCTTTTCTTCATTGTTTTGCCTTTGTTCTTTTGTCAAAAGTCAATTGACTATATTTATGTGGGTCTATTTCTCAGCTCTCTATTCTGTCCCATTGATGTATTTGTCTATTCTTTCACCAATACCACCCTGTCTTTATTACTCTCTTTATAGTAAGTCTTGAAGTTGGACAGTGTCAGTCTTCCAACTTTGTTTTTCCCCTTAAATATTGTGTTGATGCTTCTGAGTCTTTTGCCTCACCACATAAACTTTAGAATCTGTTCGTCAAAATCCACAAAAATCTTGTTGGGGTTTGGATTGGGATTGTGTTGAATTTATAGATCAATTTGGAAGAACTGACTTCTTGACCATTGTACATATTTTGTTTTACAGCAGTTTCCATCACTGAGCTCTTATGATTCTTCTTTCAGTTTCTCCAAGGAGCCATGTCTCTGGCTTCTAGGTATTTGGTCAGGTGGTTCCTTTCAGTGGGATGGCCATTCTCACCTTGCCTGGTTGACCACTTGCTGCCTTTCTGGTTTCAGCACAGACATCAGTTCCTCAGGAATGTCCTTGTGACCTCTCTAAACAGAATTAACTACCCCTTCTCCCTGCTTCCACAGCCTGCATGCACCCTCTGTTACTGGACTTAAGGTACTAAATGGTAACTCTTGGTTTACTTGTCTATTTCCTGCACTAGACCAGGACCTCCTTGAGAGCAGAGAGTGTTTTATGTATCACTCTACTCCCAATGCTAGGGGGGAGTTGCCAGCCCCAGATTTCGTTGGGAATGGCCCCAGTTCTGTCTCTGCCCTGGCAGGTTCCATATCCATATCCTCTGTGGAGCCCTCTGACTGAGTGGGAAAGCAGCTCTCGTTAGTGAAAGAAGAACTTATATTGTTAAAAGAATAATTAGCATTGAAACCTATTTGCTTGTAATAGATCCTTTAACAGGGTCTCTTTAAGTGTAATCTTTTTAAATATTTGTTTTAAAAATTAATCAGAGGGAGAATTTAAGATCAAGACTCTCCTAATCCAGGAATCTCTCCAAAGCCAAGGCAAAGAATCTGAAATGCTAATCATTGGAACAGACCTTTGTGTACCTGGGTTGGAACTTTCCATTTTATTGACAGAAAGGCAAACACCTTCTGTCCTGGCACCTTCCTCTTGCTTGGGGTTGGTTGCACCTTTGCTCGGCTCCGCCCAGGTGTTGCCTGGCTGCAGTCTCTCTGCAAGTTGGCCTCAGAGTCAGCTCTGGCTGTGCCGAGATGGGGCTGACCCGGCCAGGGCTGTGGCTAAAGAAGCTTTGGGTACTCTTGCAGGTGGCCGTGCATGTGGCCATGGGCAAAGTGCTACTGACACTGTTTCCAGAGAGAGTCAAGCAGAACATCCTGGCCATGGGCCAGAAGACGGGGATGGCCAGGAATCCCCAGTTCACCCATGACAACTGGATCCCGACCTTCTTCAGCACCCAGTATTTCTGGTTTGTCCTGAAGGTCCGCTGGCAGCGACTAGAGGACACAACTGAGCCAGGGGGTCTGGCCCCAGACTGCCCAGTGGTCCGCCTCTCAGGACAGAGGTGCAACATCTGGGACTTCATGCAAGGTCAGGAGGCTGCTACAGGCTTGAAGGCGTGGTGGTGGAAGGGCATGGAGAGGTGGGCCGGAACGTCCTGAATTCCTCTATGACTCCAGCTGCTCCTTCTGGGCCTTCTTGTTCTCTTCCTACTTCCCGAAATCAGGAATTCTCGTGGCTTCTGTTTCTCTGAGTGGCATCCCCCCTTCCCAGGCACTCAAACCACAAACGGTCCTCCCTGACCTCCCAGCCCCAGAATGCTGCTCAGCCCGTGCAATCTGATCTGCCTGGGATGCTCTTTGCCCACTTTCTGCCTGGTTGATCCGCGCTCGGCCTTCAGACTTCTGTTCAGTGACACTTCTTGTGAGAAGCCAGCCCCAACTCCCCCAGACTAGGTTACGCCCTCTTACTTGCTTGGTTAACATCCTAAACTTTGTTACGCTTGTTGTGGTTTGTATTCACGTGTGGGTATTTGATTAATTAATGTCTGTGCCCCCACTAGCCTGCAAACTCCATGCAGGTGGAGACCCTAAGCCACGACTGATGCTAGCACAGGGTAGTTGCTCAGTAGATACCAGTTAAAGAGCTCTCCCCCAACATCCAGACAAACCAGTTCTGTCTGTCAGAGTTCCTAAGGACCTCTCTAATCCGTTTATCTTTCTTGTCCTCATAGCTTCTCTTCCCACTGGGATTCCTTCTCCCCCTCCTTCCCGCTCTTGCACCCAGCTTGTGATTACTGCCAGAGGGCTCCTTGCTGAGCACATCCCAGCTTAATAACCTTCTGCAGCTGCCCTCTGCATTTGGGATGAAGCCCAGACTTACCCTTCCCAATGGAACCTTCAAGCTCCCCCTGCACTTGTTTCCTCCAGACCAACTGTGGGCCTTGCACATCCCTTGTGCTTTCCCTCCTCTTTGCCTCTGCTGATACGGTTGGTTGGTTTGGAACGCCAGTGTTCAAATGCCCCTCATTCGTCATGGCCCAGCTCTCATGCTTCCTCCTCCAGGAAGCCATCTCGGATCCCTACAGTAAAGCATGGTCTCTCTCCCTGTGACTCTTGGCTCTGTCTGTCTGTCTCCTTGGACACTGCTTCTTTCGAGCCATCACCTGGCTGCCTATTTCCCTTCCTGACAGGGAACCTGAGGAGAGGGCCTGTGTCTGCTTTCTCTCTAAATCCCTCAGCTTGCTTAGCCCGAGGCCTAGAAGCAACTAGTAGAGAAGGCCCTCGAAGCAATTGGTTTAGCCAATGTTTTTCAAAATATGTTCTTTGGAACCCAAGTCCCACAGATATGCTTTACTATGTAGAGCTCCCCGGTCAAAGTAGTTTGGGAAATTCTGCACATGAGATCCTTTGCACATGAGTATATAAAAGGCTCTGAGAAGCCCTGAAGCTTAAAAGCAAACATGCAAAACTTGAAAAAACTTTGTTTAGCCCAGCAGGGACTAATTTTCCTAATACTGCTTCCCCCTACTCTCCACCTATCATCATTATTTGGTTCCAAGGAACACACCTTGGGAAATGCCGGCCTAGTGCAATCCTCTTGTTTTAAAAAGGAAATGGAGGGAAGAGGCCAAGGTAAGAGATGCAGTGAGGGACCAAGTCAGACTCAGAATCAGGCCTTCTTCCTCTTGTTTATCTTTTTCTTTTTCTTTCTTTTTGAGTTGGGGTCTTTCACTCTGTCATCCAGACTGGAGTGCAGTGGCATGGTCATGGCTCACTACAGCTTCTACCTCCTGGGCTCAGGTGATTCTTCTACCTCAGCCTCCTGAGTAACTGGAACTACAGGCGCACGCCACCATGTCTGGCTAAATTTTTTATTCTTTTAATGGAGAGATGAGGTCTCACTATGTTGCCCAGGCTGGTCTTGAAATCCCACATATATTATATAAATATGTGTGTGCACACTCTTGGATGTCGTGTGTATGACTGGTTTAGATTAGAATTGTGTGAGTGGTGAAAGAATTGATGAAGACAGTTGTGAATTAAGAAAGGTAGATTTATTCAAGGGAAGATATGAAGGTATGTTCTAAGAGTCGTGGGCAGGGCAGTAGTAGAGGATGGCTGTCTGTTGTCTGTGAAGAGGCGGGGGTTTGGGCAACCCCTTCAGGTCCCTTCCCACTGTGGGAGCTTTTTAAAAACTCCTGCTTTAAAAAAAAAAGAGCAAGGGGTTTTAGGGACGTTTTGATAGGGCTGTGTGTGGGAGTTTGTATGCTGGACATGTCAGAAAAGTTTAGGACGATTGATTGTGGTTATCTGTTTTGTTTTTTTTTTAATACACTTTTTTGAGCTGGAGTCTCACTCTGCCACCCAGGCTGGAGTGCAGTGGCATGCTCGCAGCCGCCGCAGCCTTGACCTGCTGGGCTCCGGTGATCCTTCCACCTCAGTCTTCCAAGTAGTTGGAACTACAGGCACAAGCCACCATGCCCGGCTAATTTTTTGATGTATTGTAGAGATGAAGTCTCGCCAAGTTGGCCAGGCTGGTCTCAAACCTCTGGTCTCAGGCAATTCTCTTGCCTCAGCCTTCCAAAGTGCTGGGATTACAGGCTTGAGCCACCACGCCCTGCAGTCATCTGTTTTGTTGGAATTGTTTAACAACAGTTGGTTGTTTCTTGGAAGAGCGTTAGTAAATTTTTTGTGGCATTTGTAAGTTTTTTTCTAAGACCTTTTTTTCGTAATATAATTAACCCAATTGTTGTTGACTTCTTTGGGTCTCATCTTTCTCCACATACACAGAGCAAAACATGGACTAACAGGCATGCTGCGGCAGAAGGCAAGTTCTAGATTATTTATTTTCTGGGTAACATGAGAGTTCATCTGAAACGGGCTTTATCTCAGCCCCTGTTTAATGTCTTCTTGAAAGCAATTTTAGTGGCTACAAATGGGATTTCTCTGCTGAGAGATCCTGGTGTGGGGGTAATTCACTGGTCTGGGAGACATGAGGGGTGGGTTCAAGTTCACCTCTGCTACAGAGTTGTTTTCCCATCTATACAAAGACATTGGACTTGATGGTCTTCACCCAATTCTTGAAATGGTGTTCTCTGCACCGGGGCCTGTGGACATGGGCAGGGTGCCAGCCCCATGCACCCATCCTTCTCTCTGCTACTAGGAAAGCAGGGAACTCAGTTTAAACTTTGCCCCTCAATACAGATCACTGTACCCGACCACATTATAAATAATTAAACAGATGACTCTGTCTCTTTCAGGGTCTGAATCAGTGGGTGTTGAGATTCTCCCCCCCCAATTAAAAACAGAATTTCAGACAGCTGATATTTAGAGCTGGTCATGACCCTAAATCATTTGGGTTATCTAGGGGGTGACTCCCTTGAGTCACTGGAGGTCAATGACTGGCCATGTGGCCACACCTGACCTCTGAGCCTCCCTCCTGAGTCATGGCCTCCCTGTCACATGGGTGAGGAATCATAGTGCAAGCCACTGGGACTGAGACCCAATCAATGCCTCCTTAGGCCTCTCACAAAAAACCTCTGGAAGCCAAGGACAAGAGGAGCCTTCTATGTCCAGAGAAATGCTGGCTTTCCCTCATATACTGAAAAATGAGGAATATATAACCAATTGTATTTTTTCTTTTACTTGGCCCCATCAGGCAACTCAGAATCAAAATACAATTCAATTATAAAAACTGCATGGAACCTTATGGCTGGTTTGTGTTCCATTTTTCCTGCCTGTTCCATGTCTCCCAGAGGGGCATGAATTTTTTTTTTTTTTTTTTTTTTTTGAGTTGGAGTCTCACTCTGTCACCCAGACTGGAGTGCAATGGCTGCTCCTGGCCACTGCGGCCTCGACCTGCTGGGCTCATGCGATCCTTCCGCTCAGCCTTCCAAGTAGCTGGAACTATAGGTGTGCACTACCATGCCCGGCTAATTTTTGTAGAGATGAGGTCTAGCCAAGTTGCCCAGGCGGGTCTCGAAACCACAAGCTCAGGCAATCCACTCACCTCAGCCTCCCAAAGCACTGGGATTACAGGCTGGGCCACCAAGCCTGGCTAATTTTTTATTTATTATAGAGATGTGGTCTCACCAATTTGCAAGGGCTAGTCTCAGACCCATGGGCTCAGGCAATCCACTCGCCTTGGCCTCCCTATTTCCTGAGACACAACAGTATTGAAATTAGGTAAATAAATATCCCTGCAATGAGCTCCAAGTATGCTAGTGAA
>CAUYQG010245674.1:0-12097 GCA_963574415.1 Tarsius wallacei
GCGCCTGTAGTTCCAGCTACTTGGAAGGCTGAGGCGGAAGGATCGCCGGAGCCCAGCAGGTCGAGGCTGCGGTGGCCGGGAGCGGCCACTGCACTCCAGTCTGGGCGACAGAGTGAGACTCCAACTCAAAAATAAAAAAAATAAGCCAGGCTTGATGGTGCATGCCTGTAGTCCCAGCTGCTCAGGAGGCTGAGGCAGGAGGATCACCTGAACCCAGGAGGTCGAGCTGTGTGCCGTGATCATCGTGATCATGCCACTGCACTCCAGGCATAGTGAGACTCCAATTCAAAAGAAAAAAGAAGGAAAAATACTCATGAAAACTCTGGTTTTCAATTTTAAGATCCAGACAAATTAATTCTCTATGGACCAATCCTAGAGGACTAAAGCAGAGGTTTTCTCATAAGGAAGATGTGGGAAATGACAAAAGGGTGGCTTCCTGCCACATGGGAAAAGGAAGAAAGTCCTTTCTGCAGCTGTGAAGAGGAGTCTGCGGAGACAGAGTTGAGACATGTAGTTCCTGCAGCTCCAGTTAGAAAACATGCTGGGGCAGGAGGCAGGAGATAGAGAAAATCCCAGGTAGTTTAAGGGAGAACCCAAGAAAAGGTGGTAATGCAAGCGCAGCAGCAACTAACTAGTGCATTACAACAAGGGCCTCATAGGTGCAAAGGCCAATGTTCAAAGTTCCCACCAGATGACAAGCCAGGGACAAGCCAGGCTCGAAGGACTTAAACCAAACACCCCTTTCCTGGCGTCAGAATAAGAATTTATTGTTGGTATTGTGTCTGAATTTGGTAGATGAAAATATATATATATATTTTTTGAGTTGGAGACTCAATCTGCCTTTCAGGCTGGAGTACAGTAGCATACTCGCGGCCACTGCAGCTGCGACCTGCTGGGCTTAGGCCATTCTTTTGCCTTAGCCTTCCAAGTAGCTGGAACTACAGATGCACGCCACCACATCCGGCGAATTTCTTTTGTGATTTATTGTAGAGACAAGGTTTCACCAAGTTGCCTAGGCTGGTCTCGAACCCCCGGGCTCAGTCGATCCTCTCACCTTGTCCTCACAAAGTGCTGGGATTACAGGCTAAGCCACCGAGCCTGGCCAAAAATTCAGACCTTTTTAACATATACAAATCAAGATCCAAATATTTGTTTAAAAAAAAAAATTAGCACTCGGCTGGGTGAGGTGGCTCAAGCCTGTAATCCTAGCACTTTGGGAGGCCGAGGCGAGAGGATTGCCTAAGTCCAGGGGTTCGAGACTAGCCTGGAAAACTTGGTGAGACCTCATCTCTGAAATAAATCAAAAAATTATCTGGGCATGGTGATGTAAGCCAGTAGTCCCAGCTACTTGGAAGACAGAGGCGGAAGGATCGCCTGAGCCCAGCAGGTTGAGGCTGCGGTGACCATGAGCGTGCCACTGCAATCCAGCCTGGGTGACAGAGTGAGACTCCAACTCAAAAAAAAAAAATTAGCACTCTTTCTTATAATAATTTAAGCCAATTAGTGTTTGCATATTTAGTAATGCTGTGAAAAGGAGATTTCAGGGTTGAAGCAGTAATTCTGCGAAAAAAATGTGTATATATTCTTGTATTTGTGGTGTGAATGCAAGTATGTGTGTATAAAACGTTGCCCTATATTTGAAAATTCTAAATCCAGATATATATTGGTGTTTAGAAAATAAAATCACTTACAAGATTTTCTTTTAAATGAAAGAACACATTTTTTCACAATTGCTTTAATTCAGACTTCCTCCTGGAATCTTCTCCAAGCTCCACTTTCCACCCATGCCCACAGGCTTTGGTTATGCCAACAAAGGTTCAGGCTCTATTGTGTAGCTCCACTGTGTCACCTGAGCATAAATGACCAACCCTAAAAGGGAAACTTGGTCACAGAGACTGAAGCAAAGTCTGCTATTTTCAAGATCCTGCTCAAATGTCCTCTCCCTGTTGGTTACCATATCCTGTTATAGTACTTGCCACATTGCACTGTAACTTGTCAGATCACGAGTCGATCTCAGTTAGACTGGGAGAAGTTCCTGATCTTATAAAAATATGACATAGGACTGGACGCAGTGGCTCAAGCCTGTAATCCCAGCACTTTGGGAGACCAAGGTGAGTGGATTGCCTGAGCCCACAGTTCAAGAACAGCCTGGGCAACTTGGCAAGACCTCATCTCTACAATAAAAATCAAAAAATTAGCCGGGCTTGGTAGTTTCGGCTACTTGGAAGGTTGAGGTGGAAGGATTGCCTGAGCTCAGCAGGTCAACGCGGGGGTGGCCGTGAGCATGCCACTGCACTCCAGTCTGGGCAATGGAGTGAGACTCCAACTCAAATAAATAAACAAACAGAGATAAAAATATGGCATAGAACAGATCAAGAAATGCCTAATGAATACATAAATGATTATATTGCACATCCTATCTTCCTTTAGAGGCATAATTTAACCACTAGCATTTAGACAGACTCTAGCCCCTGTATCCTTAAAGTGTAACTTTATAACCAAACTCATTTCTGTAGGGTGTAGGTCTCTAAACTTTTCTGTGAGCTGCTGCTTTAACCCGGAAGCATAGGATATGCTACTGGTATAAGCTACACAAGGATGGCAGTGGGAAGAAGCCTATCTGCATGCCAGGATCTGCTCCCAGGAAACAAACCAAACCACAGATCTGAAAGCCAATTAGTGTATTTGTGCTATCAGAAAAACAAAATAAGATGGATACTCTTAAAGAGTATTTACATCCAAGCACTTGTCCATTAAGCCAACCCCATATTCCTTTCCCTTGGTCAGACCTAATAGCTTTTCTTCAGTTATCTTCTTATAATCCAGAGGTTAACCTTTCTGAGATACCTTAAATTGCTTGCTCCTCATCTAATTATTTGAGGAAGAAACAATGGAATTGTTAAATAAAGTTAAGATCTAAGTGCTGGAGAAATAAGAGGACACGAGGCTACATTAGGCTTTCCCAGGTGTGTCTGAAGCAAATCTTTCCACAGCTGTGAGTAGATATCTAGCTGGTACAACTCCTTAAACTTAAAATCCTAGAAACAATTAGAGTACTTCTAACAGAGAGTCAGAAAGATGACATAGGTGAGAAAATATGGCCAAGTATGATGGAGCAATCCTACCGGTATTGGCAGGCAAGGACTGAATCCAGAAAGATAAACTAAGGCATTAGAGAAGCACCAGTAGATCTTCAAGTCCTCACAACTCTGGGATGAAAGTCTGGAAATGCAGAATCAGCAAGAGCAACACATGAGAATAAAGTTAAATTCTAAGGCACTGCTTGATTCTTCTGGGGATTGGTATCCTTACACCCTCAGGTATCCATAGCTCAAAAGAGGCTAAGTGGCTGCAGATGAGCCCTGACCCTATTCTAGTGCTGGCATCACCAAAATGGCCTCCCCAAAAGATAAGCAACTTAAGTGAGATAACAGGGCTTCTTGAGGTAGTGAGTGCAGAAAAGATCACTGAAGCTCTGAAAGTGAATAACAGATTACACACCACTCATACCACACAAATACATCTCATTTTTTAGCATTTTCAGCATTTGGTAATGTTTATAGTTTTGTGACACGCTTTAGATGGAAATCTCTCCAGAGTAAAGAGATATCTCCTAGAATCAAATCTGTTTCCATTTTGCATTTTCATATTGACCAGTACATGAGAGGGAAACTGTCAGAAAATAACTTTACAGAATATCCTCCCAGGGCTAGTGCCTTGGGGAAAGTTTTAGAGATGAATTTAATACTTCTGAGATAGGAGAGTAGTACAATAATGGCTGTTACCAAAAGGATATAGAGAGTGTTGGAAGAGGGAGAGAAAGAACTCAGTAGGACATCCTTGTCATGCCGAGTGAGAATAGGATTTGGAGTCAGAATATTTGGGAACAAATCCCAGTCCTGCCACTTGCTAGTGCCTCTGTTTACCTATCTGGGGAATAATAGGAATAATTACACTATGTCATAAAGTTTTGTGAGAATCATATAAGAAACTGGGTGTGAAACATCTAAGACTGTAACACATGATGGATCCGCAAAAATGTTAGTTTCTTCCCCAGCATCACAACTTTCGGTCAGTCAATTAACCTTTTTGAGCTTTACTCTTCTCATCTCAAAAATGAAAATACTTTCCGTGTTGTACTAAGAACCAAAGAAAAATGTATCAAGGCACGCTGCAAACTGCAAAGCATTATTCAAATGCTAATTACTGTCATTGCATAAAGCATTTGGCATTTTTGTCTTCTCGGTACATAAACTTGTGCTTTCTTTGGGGGAAATCCCAAGATAGGTGGGGAGTAGGGCCTTGCACCTCACTACGGAAGCCAACGAGGGGTAAATATTCCATGATTCCTGGCAGGTGGAGCAGACCCAAGCAGAGGCTCCTGCCTGGACTCTGAGACTTAATGGAGTAACCAAAGGCACAGGGTCAAAGATTCATCGCAGCAGCTGCGGTGGTTGGAGCTCAGCCTCTCGATGGCACAGGTGCAGGGTGGTGTTGCCAGCAGCAGTGCCAGTGCCCACAAGTGTCCAGCGGCGACCGTGCCAGTGGCAGTATCCTAAACAGAGTCAGCCTGTGGTGGGATCTTGGCTTGCCTCATCGTGCTTGGAACCTGCTCAAGGCTGGCTCTCCAACCTTCCCTTGGGTCCTTTTTGCCCTTAAGATATACAGAGGCAGTTCTATTTTCATAATTTAAAAACCATGATTGATACACATACTATCACGTAAAAGAGTCAGTCCCTAAGCCCAAGGAGTATGTATTCAAATTGCCAATGATAAAATGATTTATACATAGTTATTTAATAGATTGGCTAAAACTCAAAATAATCAGATGCTTTTAGTATTAGATGGAAAAAAAGTCAGCCAATACCAAAGTAAATATTTGTATTGAAGCATCATATAGTTAGATGCCCACATTTTCTATAAACCCTAAACTGAATCATTAAGTCAAGAGATTTTGTTTTGTCCTTTTCACCAAATGAACTCCAGCAGAAACAAAAAACAAAAAACCACCAAGACAAGTTATTCCATCTCAAACACTAGACGCCATAGGGAAATCACCTAAAATTAATTTCTTCTACATATTATTTTCTTAACATCTCTAGAGTTAGTGTTTCTCAGTCTTTTTTTTTTCTTTTTTCATTATTAGCCCATAAAGAAAAAAATTAAATTTAACTTAAATTCTCTCTAACAAAAGATCGAATACTAAGGAGTAAAATGTTGTTAGGTAGAACTGAGCTATCGAGGACCACCACAGTTATATCTTAGGTTTCTTGCCCCCACCCCCCAAGAATTAGTATTTGCTTTCCAATGGCAGGGAAGAGCCAATACTGCCCCCCAGTGAGAATACATGCTTTAGAATTATGGTCCCAGACAACAGACTAAACTTAGCTTAGAACAATGACTTGCGGCCAGGCTCGGTGGCTCAGCCTGTATTCCCAGCACTTTGGAAGGCCTAGGTGAGTGGATTGCCTGAGCCCCCAGGTTCGACACCCGCCTGGGCAACTTGACGAGACCTCATCTCTACAATAAATCAAAAATTAGCCAGGCAAGGTAGTGCGCACCTATAGTTCCAGCTACTTGGAAGGCTGAGGCGGAAGGATCACCAGAGCACAGCAGGTAGATGCTGCAGTGGCCGGGAGCAGCCACTGCACTCCAGTCTGAGTGACAGAGTGAGACTCCAACTCAAAAACAAAAAACAAAAAAGTGTTATAAATACTTTCTATTCAATTTTTAAATAAATATTGACTTGGGGCCTTAATCAATTGAGTTTACTAAAGCTGAGAAATTTTGTCAGGATTAGTCATGTGCAAATGCCTTCAAGGTCAAACTTTGTCTCTAATTTACACTCAGGTAATGTACTGATTTGAATGAAGCAAAAAGTCTATCTTTATTAAACCGAGATTGAGTTTAAGTTTAAATTACCCAACCATATTCCAGTAAAGACAGAAAACTGTGCTGTGTAGAATAGAAAGGAGAGTGAGATCAAAACTGCACCCCATATCCACCTTAATTCATTCTGACCAATGGAGTACAGAAGTGGGCCTTCTTTCTAAACTCTCCCCAACCTACTTAATTCATGTCTTTGGCTTTAACTATGATCAAATTGCTAGTCACGCCCAAATCTCTCACTAGCTCCTTTCCCAACCCTCAGGGCCATTTATCCAACCTCCAAAAAGACATCTATACCTGGATTCCCTGCAAGCATTTTAAACTCTGGTTCCAGATTGAATTTGCCCTTTCACTTTTGTTTTATATGACCTGTCTCAAAGAATTGCCAATCAATTCTTTAGCCATAAACCTGGAAGTCATTCTAGATTTTTCTTCTTCCTTATTTTCCTTAACCAGTCAAACTCCAGGTCCTACAAATTTTACCTCTCTAGGTCTCTATAACCTTTGATCCAGATCACCTCTCTCTAAGAGAATATCATAGCCTCTGAAGAGATCTTGTTCTCCAGTCTTATTTCCTCCAACTCCTCCACGCTTTACATTGAATGCTCTCTCTTACTGTAGGGAGAACGAAAGCCATACCCCAATCCAAAATTTCTCGATATTCACCATCATCCCTTGGTCTCATGTATCCATTAGGAGATTCCTGCTGCAGTGACACACACGTTCTCTCAGCTTTCCTGTCACCTCCAACACACAGCTTCCTGTGGAAGGATGAGTGGTTTTCCTAATGAGTTTGGGGGAATATACCGCATATACCTGGTTTAGCCCCAGAGTCAGCCAATCTGCAGACATATCTCATTCTCTACATATCTGTAGGGTAATTTTTTAGGGATGGACTCTGCCCCTTTGCTGCAGTGTAGGAAGTAAATGTAATTCAGGAAGTATTAAGAAGCCTCATATGACTATACATCTAAGCTACATCATCCAATCCAGCTTTTATCTGTAATGAATCTACTTTTTCTTTGTTTTTCAGACTATGCCAAGCTCCCACACACCCTTCCTTTGCACATGCTGTTCCCTATGCTGCTTTTGCATTTGGCAAACTCTTTTCATACTCCAAGCCTCATGCTACCCGTAGACAGGCTGAGATTCATTTTGCTCTCACTGAGAGTTATCTGAACATCCATATAGAAATGCCCATAATATATGTAATTTGTTGTTTGTATATTTGACTATAGCCTGTAAATTCCTCCAGAAAAGGAAATATACCTTAATTCATGTACTGAATGATTTAGCAGGTCAACGGTACTGAATGACTTAGCAGGTCAATGGTAAATAATTATTCATGAAATAGGCAAATAAGTAAGCTTCCCAAATACTCTAATCCCCAAAAAAGAGTTTAGATACAAAACCATGTAGGGAGTATAATTACATGAATACTAAAACTAGAATAAGAAGAAATGCCAGTCCTTTGTATAATGTATGCCAACTTTAGTGAAAGGAGAATTATATCTCTTGGATGTGTCTTAACTGGATACCAGACTAAAAATACAAGTTGCTCTATTTATAACCCTATTCTATAAACTCCCCAAGTAAGAAATTCTATATTTAACACCTAAAAAAGAATGCCATTTTTTCTAGATAAAATCAGTCTTACTGAAAATTTTACACAATTGATTTTCAAGCTTGTAGTACTTGAAGCTTATGGATTTCAAAATGCTGTTCACACCATTTTATAGGATTCAGTCACAGACAACTGTGTTTTGGACAGATCATGGTGTCACTATAATTCCTTAATATAGTACTGGGGAGTAAGAGTAGCAGTATCTATTAACATCCATTTTTAACCCTCTCAGGATCATTTTAACACAAAAATTGAGTTGTCTTGGAACAAAGGAATAGTAAAACATTTATACATTATCTTCTTGCAAGATTACTGAAGATGAACTTCAAATACAACAGAAAAATAATTCAGTAAAGAAGCCAGTGGGAAAGAAAATTGAGCCTCAGAAAAACAAGATGAGACACTCAGTGAGATTATGATTGAAAAAATAGGCCAGTTGTGGTAGCTTACACCTGTAATCCCGGCACTTTGGGAGACCGAGGTAGAAGGATCACTTAAGACCAAGAGTGCAAGATCAACCTGGGTAAATAGCAAGACCCCATCTCTACAAAAAATAAAACTTAACTGGGCATAGTGGCACACACTCTATAGTCCTTGCTACTCAAGAGGAAAGAGGATAGTTTGAGCCCAGGAGTTTGAGACTGCAGTGAGCTATGACTGTACCACTGTATTGCAGCCTGGACAACAAAGCAAGACCTTGTCTATGGAAGGAAAATAAAAAATAAAGATATAAAATATAAGCCATTTGACCTTATATCTTTTCAGAGGTTGCACATAAATTTGACCTTAGATGGAATTTGGCAAATGCCTATCAACTTGCAAGGTATACATCAACACATTGTGTAACTTGCAAGGTATACATCAACACGCTGTGTAACTTGCAAGGTATACATTAACACACTGTGTAACTTGCAAGGTATACATCAACACACTGTATACATCAACACACTGAAGTCTTCATTTAGCTCTTAGCTTAGTTATTGCATCTTAGCCTATAGCTAATTCACAGCAATGGGATGGAATGTAAATAAAAGGTCAATAAGTCATAAATAATCATATGTAATTCTAACATTTTCTTCTCACAAAATGTTGAAGAATCTAGTTCTAGTCTATAGTGAGAGAGCCAAATCTGAAGTCAACCTGCACTTCAAGTTCAATTTTGGGTTGAGAGGCCCAGACTTAGAACTTAACAAGGAAGTTAATATGTATTTTGGATGGCATGTCTAGAAACCAATAGGTCAATAATTTTACTTTATTTATTATTTATGTATTTTTTGGGTCAGGGTCTCACTCTTGCCCAGGCTGGAGTCCAGTGGCACCACCACGGGTCACTGCAGCCTCGACCTCCTAGGCTCAGGCAATCCTTCCAACCCAACCTCCCAAGTGGTTGGGACTACAGATGTGTGCCACCACGCCTGACTAATTATTTGATTTTTTGGTAGAGACAAGGTCTCACTATGCTGCCTAGACTGATCTCAAATTCCTGGGCTCAAGCAATCCTCCCGCCTCAGCCTCCCAAAGTGCTGGGATTACAAGCATGAGCCACTGCTTCCAGCCACCAATAGGTCAATAATTTTAGAGGAGGAGAAGAACATTTCTCTCTCAGAAAAGTCATAATCTAACATCAACTAACTTTAGTAAAAGCAAAACAAATAGTAAAGGATTAAAACCTTTCCATTTATTATCAGTCATTCAGAAAGTAGGAAATTCTCTTTAAATATCTTAATTTAAGGTATTTATTTATTATTCAATACCTTTATTTAAGGTACTGAGCCAGTTATTTTATCTATTTATTTAGTTTTGGAGATGAGGTTTTGTTATGTTTTCTAGGTTGGCCTCCAACTCCTGGATTCAAGTGATTCTCCCATCTCTGCCTCCTCAGTAGCTGGGATTACAGGCTCATGCCACCACACCCAGTAAGCCTATTTTTTTAAAAAACATTATACTATCTAGAAGTATAATGTTAACACTCCAACTAAAACTTGGCATGGGATCTGCAAATTTTAAGGACATTACCTTGGTTTGTAAACTTAGAATAGTGAAGCCCTCAGAGGAGAAATGCAATCTATACTTCCGTGATTTTATTTACAACTATACTTTATGTGGCTTGCCCCAAATCTGCTTTAATCACTGGACATTTCACCTAAATTTAGATTCTTTTATAGTTATTATATCTGAAAACTTTTTTCTCATATAGTGAGAAATTTACAGTATGGTTTAAATTTCATAAGAGCATAATTGGCTCCTTCTGGTTTTCTTTCATATGTTACCTTACTACATTGGCCAGAGTTTTTGTCTGCAAGCCAAGCATTCATGCCAAACCAGGCACCAGAAGGGAGAATGCCACATTTGCTGGGCTCCTGTACAGTTTAAACCAGTTTTTAATCATTAGTCACCCAATAATAGAAGATGACAGAAGAAATTTCTCTCTCAAGGCACATGAGAAGGATTTTCTAAAGTTCTAAGCGTTTTCAGAAAGTAAAATGTAACCCGTAGTTTGCAGGCCTTTGTTTCCTGCTACTCCTTATCCCCTAATATCCCAGGACTAATCATGAGTACAGATAGGCTCTCAGGTGAAAATAATGAAGTGGAAATAACTGCTTTTCTTGCAATCTAAAAGAGTCTTAGCCAGGCGCAGTGGCTCAAGCCTATAATCCCAACACTTTGGGAGGCAGAGGAGAGAGGATTGCTTGAGTCCAGGGGTTCGAGACCAGCCTGGGCAACTTGATGAGACCTTGTCTCTACAATAAATCAAAAAATTAGCCAGGTGGGGCAGTGTGCGCCTGTAGTTCCAGCTACTTGGAAGGCTAAGGTGGAAAGACCACCTGAGCCCAGCAGGTCAAGGCTGCGGTGGCCATAGAAGCATGCCACTGCACTCTATCCTGGACGACAGAGTGAGACTCCAACTCCAAAAATAATAATAATAAAAAATAAATGAGTCTTGGTAATCAGGATGAAAGAACAAAAACCAACCTAATCTATGATGCTTTTTTTTGTCTAGAAAACAAAAAAAGGATGCATTTCCCAGATTGATCCCACATTCTTCCTTTCAGCTCCAACAAATTAGCTTCTTAAATAAATATGGGAAGAAATATTCTGTGTAGAAAAATGTATCTATCACTTTAAAATGCTTCCAAACCGGCTTGGTGGCTCATACCTATAATCCCAGCACTTTGGGAGGCAGAGGCAAGAGGATTGACTGAGCCCAGGGGTTTGAGACCAGCCTGGGCACCTTGGCAAGACCTCACCTCTACAATAAATCAAAAAATTAACCGGGCATGGTGGTGCACGCCTGTAGTTTCAGCTACTTGGAAGGCTGAGGTGGAAGTATAGCCTGAGCCAGCAGGTCAAGACTGCGGTGGCTATGAATGTGTTACTGCACTCCAGCCTGGGCAACTTGGTGAAAATCCGACTCAAAAAAAAAAAATGCTTCCAGAAAGTGCTCTTCCACCCCTCAACAACTCCATATTAGGAAGAATCTATTGACCATATCTCCAGTTGTGGTGCTCAGGTCCCCAGAAGCAACTCAACCCATTGAAAACTATGTAGAATAAATAAAAGTTGAAACAACATAAAAGCATGCCATATGTCCAGTCAGACAATGTACCTTTTGATACGGAATATGTAAATATGAAGGCAAATCATATTCATCTTGCCAAGATGATAAATCACAACTAAAGAAAGAAATTCCTGACAGGGAAGCCATGTTCCTCTGTGGTTGACAAGAAAAAGACTTCCAATCTAGTCTTAATGTTGACCAAAGAGTTTTCTTTGATAGCCACAGACAAAAGTTGAAAATACATGGGGAATATTGGGAAAATGAATATTCTGGAATCCAGGTTTATATTCAGCACATAATATTAAAATGCATAAGAGAACTTGTCTTTAGAACAGCAACAAACAGGCCATGTTCCCAGAGAGTCTACTGCAAAGTCAAGTTAAGGGTGTCCACCTGGGTCTAAAAGGACTCATCAGGTGTTCTAATTCTGGGGGCTCCCAGTGCTGGCATTCTCTGGCTTAGAGTCTAGTGGCTGGCTCTCTCCACTGACCTTGCTTAAAAGAAGTTATGTCATTTTGCTCAGACGCATACCTGAAATGTTAAAAGGTTGACCAGAGCTGGGGGAAACGGTCCAAAATCAAAAATGAATGCATAAATTGTCGGGACATATGGGTGGCCATCTGGAAAAAATACAGTTGGATTAAAACCTCACACTTAACATGACGCCAAACCCAATATGGTAAAACATTTAAATGTAGAAAAGTAAAGCTGTAAAAGGAATAGAAGAAAACACAGGATACTTTTTTTATAATCTCAGAGTAGGAATGGTCTTTATGTCACGAAATCTAGAAGTCATTTTTTAAAAGGTGAATTTAAACATATCGAAATAAAAAACATCTGTGTGGCAAAACACATGATAAGCCAGAAAAAAAGCACACCGAGATATCACTTAACTCCATTCAGAATGGCAATTATCAATAACTCAAAAAATAACAGTTGCTGGAGAGGGTGTGGCGAAAAGGGAACACTGCTACACTGTTGGTGGGAGTGTAAACTAGTGCAACCTCTGTGGAAAGCAGTGTGGC